>CAKNXH010062381.1:116826-153923 GCA_932178445.1 Andricus quercusramuli
TTCGGACAAGTGAATACCTACCGAAATCCCGATTGAAATTTGAAATCATCCAATCAAAATTGTTTGACTTAATGGTGTTGATTTTTGTCTAAAATTATGGATTTCATGACGGATTCACAAAAATTATTATTTTGATGCATGTTTCGCTCGAAAAAAATTGATTCATGAGTCTTCAAATTTTGAGACCTTCGAAACATTTGTTGGATGTGCAGCAAAATAGACCAGAGTGGCAGGTTTGATCAAGGAAAAAAATTCCTGGTCATTTCCCGTTTCTTTCCGGGTTCGCAAAAATTTGTCACGTTCATTGAAATTACAAAATTGGAAAGAAAGAAAATTAAATCACATTAAATGGAGCCTTTATAGAATTTTTAGCTTTTAACATTAAAGCTTACAATTTTTGTATTCAAACGCTTAATAATTTAGACGTATAAAATAGAATCTTTTAATAGTATTCAATTAAGAAATTTTCAATTAACGATTTCAAAAAGATGGTCCAATTAAGTACCAAATAATAATTCGTCCCCTTTTATGTGAATGTTAAAAAATAGGTACAAAATTTATTCCGCGTTCACTCAATAAGATGTAAAAAAGGAAGATTTGGCCTCTTCTAATTCAGAAAAAGAATTATTCACCAGAATGTCCTTCTGTTCAGATCAATAAAAATGTTCGAAATGAAAGAAGTACCTCTTTCAATTTGAAAAAACTTGAAAACCAAAATTTCCTCTCTTCCAAGTCACTAAAAATCTTAAAAACAAAAAAATATCCCTTGACCAATTCAGAAAAAGTTACACATTAAGATTTCCTCCTTCCCAACTCAATACAAATATTTTTGAAGAAATTAGCTTTTGTACAATTCAGAGAATGTTGGAAACCAAAATTTTCTACTTTCCAACTTGATAAAACCCCTGAAAATATAAAATTTAAAAAAAAAAATTAATCGCTGTCTGCGAATTCAACAAAAATTAACAAGTAAAATTTCTTCGTTTCGGACTTTAAAAAAATGTTATGAATACCAAATAACGCCGTCTTCAACTCGATAATAATATTAAAAAAGTTCCTCTTACAATTTCGAAAAAAATTAAATACCAAAATTTCTTCCCTTTCTTTCAAGATTAATATGATGAAATTCAAATGTTTTTTTCTACATAAACCCTTTGAAGTTACATTATTTTAATTTTAAATCGTTTCAGATTGATTATTGTTCAATTGTTATGTATACGTAAAAATTCAAGACCTTCACTTGGAAATTTACATTTTTTAATAGAACAATCAGAATTTTTAATTGACAATAGTTTATGAAATGTCAATCAAACTTTTAAATGTTTTCAACTACTATAAAACTTTCCATTAGAAACATTGCAATTTTCAACGTTTAAATCTGTAAATTATTTAATTTTGAACAGATTCAAAATGAATTATTGTTTATGGTCTAATTGGTCGACTTAAAACGTTTTTTATTCAAAATTTTCAAATTAAAACTTTTTAATTCTTAATTGTTAAAGTGATCAATTTAATAACTAAAAATGTTAACAATTGAACTGAACACTCGAGAAAAATTGAAATCGAACTTATATTAAATTTCATTATATCACGTAGTATGATATTTGTGATATTTCAAGTGATTCGATAGATTTTATTTTTAAAAATTTTTGAAATTCCTGGTCGAAAGTAAATTCACTATCATATTCCGGTTTTCACGGTTTCCTGGTCTAGCGGCCACTTTTTAAACAGTTTTCATTTTTCAAAACACAAGTTTAACTATGAATATAAAAAATTTTCTTCATAAAAAAACGTATAGGCCATATTTCTAATAAAAATAAAACCGGAAATAGTAGCATTAAAGCTAATAAAATTCCATAAGCATTCATTAAAAAAATGATGTAAATGAACTTTTTTTCGATTTGTTACACAAAGCTGCTATGAATTCAGAAAATCAATGTGGTTAACTTTTCCTTGAGAATCCGCTATGAAATTCCCAAATTTTGAAGAAGATCAAAAATCTAATTTTCCATCGCTAATTATTTGATTCTTGTACAGCTTGGTCAAAATTTGTATTTGATTTAATCTGCAACAGAATGAAGGAAAGTTTTGACAACTTTTGACGAGCGCAATATCTATAAATCGGTATTTGCGCGTTATATGTACAATGCCGGTTCAAGTCAGGCATGTAGGTCGTTGACAGTCTATTCAATAATTTCCGATACGGACACACGCGTTTGCATCCAGTACAGGTATCAATGCAGCGGAATGGAGACAAAGGGGAATGAGTACTCGCTGAGCTAAGCTTAGTTAGGCTAAGCTCGCATTTGTCCTGCATACACTCGAGCTTCGATTTCTTTACTGAATGCGAACAAAGAGTCGCTAAGCTCGGTGTTCTGGGTAAATGTTCCAAAAATCACTGCAAACAGTGCAAGTATAACATATATAAATATATTTATATATCTCGCACCTTGCCAATCAATTGGCAGACTGGACTAGCTGTCAGGGTTGACAATGACATGCAATGATTTTCGGATCCCAGATATACCCCTAAGACATCTTTATAATTCAAACTTCGTCGTACACTCGCAAGCGAACAAATCACTTGTCAAGCGAAATTCATGCAATTAATGATACGAATCTACATTATAGGTGTTGCTCATTTCTTTGTAAAACACTAATCAGTTTGCGAGGTTATGCAAATGTGCAATATTGTCCCTCTTCATAAGCTTATTTATGGATTGGTCAATATGTTTTCAATAAAATTGAGGTCCTCTCTAATATCGCATGTGAGTGGTAAACATTGATGTTGGTTGTCGTGTTTGCTGTATAATATGTGTACATTATCCGATATTTTCATCTGATTGAGGGTTGCCGATGATGACTTTTTCAAAGCTTACTCTAGCATGTAAGAGATAATTGTTTTTACTAGCTAGCTACATATATTTAGATCGCTAAATGCAGTATATACTCTCAAACAATAAGGAAAGCTTTAATTGTGATTAAACTTAATCTAGGTAATGCTTTCAGCTGAATTTAGCAATCTAGCATCCAGGTAATTATTCCATTACCGAAGGAGATAAGTGCCACCCTGCATGCTATTCACGAAACGTAACTTAGCATATCACACGGGGTGATATTTCCCAATTTCGCAGACCAATCTATTCATAATTACGTGTACATGTGTGCAAATTTACTTGGAATGAAAGTTCAAGCAGGTAAGGAAATAAGGGAAAGGAGTACTTTCTCTCCAGCTGGAAACATTTTCACGTGAACAATGCCGAGTGATCACTGAAGTGGAAGAGCATAGGCTCCTATCGCTCGACACTTGCTAAAGTGTCTGAGCATTGAAAACACTACATAAGAGAAAAGGTCCAAGTACATACCTGCTTCACCTGTTGCGTGCGCCTAGGTTGTAATATCGAGTTTTCTTCTTAGATTTGCGGTCTTTTTTATATAACTCTGCTCCCCAATTTCCTACTGTTGACATTTCTCGGTCTCTTCACGCCTTCCCATCTCTTTTACATCACGCCCCTTTGTATTATTGGTACATATTTGCACGCAATCGCAATTTAACCGTCCGTTTCCTTCCTTCGTTTCTATTCTTGAAGACGAGACTTGTTAAGCCGGAAAAATGCTGCATTATTTCTGGTCTATGGTTCGTTGCCTTTTGTGCTTGCGGTGATGGAACCTTGAACAGAATCTGAATAAGAGATTATTTTTTATGTGTTGGAGTAGTTACTCGTAACAAAGTAAATAGTTTCAATTACAGTAAGTATGTAATTTAAAAATTACTTCTAAACAGAGAAGTTTACATTTTATAGATTAAAAAAATACTGGAGATTGTTACGCTTTGAAATTATTCTTGCCATTGAATTCAGTGAAACTTGGCTGAATTTAAGACTCTATTTCAAAATTCAGATAAAAGGATCTTAAATTTCGACCGATTTTGCTGAGACAAGAAAAATATGACTGTATTTACATGAGGCTAAACAGTGTTAAGTTGTCACAAAAATCATTTATTTTTACCGTAAGGGAGCGTTCACTAATTACGTAAGGCTTTTTGGGGGTGGAACGGGCCCCGGAAAATCGTACGAATTCTTACTGGAGGGGGAATCGGTCCAAAGCATTTCTTACGTAAGTTCCCTATTTCTAATTTTAAAAAAATGTGCTAATTGAAACTTGTGTTGGTCGTTGAAATTATTTTTTATACCATTATACACATTATATCATTATTTGTTTCATTTATTTCTTATTATGTAATATTCCATATTACATACTTACATAATCTTTTCAGATTCCTTTGAAACATTTGAGCCCTTTGGAAATCGGTTAAAATACTTTGAAATCCTTGGACATCTCTTGAAATCTTTAGAAATCGATTTAAAATATGTAGTCCCTTAGAATCCGAAAATTCTTTGAAATTTTATTACATTCATTCAGAAGTGAAACTATCTTAAGAGTGCAGCAATTCAGATTCCTCACACAAAGAAATGGTTTCTATAAAACATCAATTTCACATTTCTTCAGATGGTAAATTTTCCACTCTGGTTCTCAAGGAGATTTTTTTGGTATTATGATTCCTTCACATCGAATCGGATTTCATAGTTTAAGCAAAAAATGCTGTAAAATCGAAATCCCATTCAAATCCTCTGAGGTCCTTCAAAATTCGTTAAAATACTTCGATACCTCTTGAAATTCTTTAAAGTCCTTTGAAATCCTTTGAAATTCCTTATAACCCCTGAAAGTCCTTGAAGTTCCTTAAAATCTTGTAAATACCTTCAAAAAATTGAAATTCTCTCTGAAATTGTGCTAAGTGATTTCCTCAAAATCTTGAAATGTTTTCAAATCATTTAAAATCTTTTGAAGCTCTCGTAATCCTTTGGAATCGTATGAAATACCTTAAGATTATTGTAATCGCTTGCAATACTTTGAAATCTCATGAGATACCTGAAAAGCTTTGAACCTTGAAATTCGTTTAAATTCTTTCAAATCACTGGAGGTTTTTCAAATCTTTTGGAATCCTTCGGAATCTCTTAAAATTTTTCTTTATAGTGAAAAAAATTGATAAATTGAATAAAAAATATCAAATTTCACGTAATATTGGGGACAGGTACAAAAATCTTACGAATTGTTGCAGAAGAAGGGAGGTTGTCTAAAATTTCTAAAATCATCCTTACGTAAACAATGGACATTCGCTGAAGGGGCTTTATAATCAGGATAGAGAATCATTTAAATTTTAAACTGAATCTCAAAACTGGAATTGTCAATCCACAAAATTTGAAGAGAATAAATTATATGTAATCCTAATTTTTGATCAAGTTTCCCCGCGGAACTCAAAAAAATGTATTGTTTAGTTCACCTAAATTCAAAGAAATCAAAATCAATAACAATTAATATTTGATAGCATCCAAATGAGATGTGATTCAAATACGAAATGAATATCATTTTTGCAGGCGCGAAAAAAATAATTATACAATATTTGTTGAAAAAACTGCTCCCACTAATACCAATTCTTGAATTATTTATAGATTGATAAAACGTTTCAGCAGAGTAAAAACAAATGCTTCAATTGTGACACCTTAACATTTATTTTGATTAAACTCAGAAAAATTTATCCAGATTTGAGCAAAATTGGTCATGATTTAAGGTCATTACATAAATTCACATAAATTTTACTTCCATTTAAACAAATCTGACTAAATTTACTGCCAACCATTTTGAGGGGTAGCAGTTTTAAATATTCTTTCCTGATTATTGGATATGAAATTTTGATACTATGGATACTTTTTAATCCAAAGATGTTGAATTTTTGATTGCGTCAAACTTTAAGTAGTTTCAAATTCGATATATCTACCCCTCTGTTTATTCTAATTCAGATTCTTTGGAATAAGAACACATTACAAGAGAATACTTAAATTTGTTACTTCTTAAAACTTATTTACATTCAAATTGAGTATAAAGTTTCTCCGGGCTTCAGTAAAGTTGGCCTGAATATAAGATGTTAATATCAGAATTCCAAAATTGATTCTGAAATTCAGACAAGGATGTAGATAAAGTTCACTAAAAAATTTTTGTACATATAAATATTGTTATACCTTAAGATTGGTTCAAATCTCACAAAACTTTATTGCGAATATGGTCAATTATAATTAATGCAAACATAGTCCTTCTACTCATTTATAAAGGCAGCAGCTTATTCCATTTTTCGAATCAATTAATTCAGAATTTTCTGGCTTTTCCCGATTTCTCAGGATTTCTGTCATGTATAGCAACCCCACGTTTCAAGTTGTATGCTCTTCATCACATTACGACACAATTGTTCTACAACTTGAATAATAAATTCCACAAATAAAAACTGTAATTAATTTTGAAGTGACGAACGTGAAAATTATAAACTACTGAACGATTGGAACTAATTAGCGTTACAGTCACAAAAAGTTACTCCCGAGCATTGACTTTTAATGGTCAATATGTATGCAAATATTTCATTTACAGGTGGTTTGCCAATCAGCGAGAGTACAATAATTCAACATAATTTTCAATATGTTCCTAAAACAGTGATAATATTGTAACCAGATTCGAACAGTTGCTAACGATGGTCCGATTATAATGGAAATCCATCCTTTGTTTTCTGTCCGTAAATCGAGAAATGTCCCGCATGAACTTTTCAATTATTGCGTTCAGATGACCAGCACACAAATTACTCTCGCACAATATGGAGTGCAAGTGAAAGCCACCTTAATCGAATAATGGAATACCGAATATCTAATTACAATTGTCATTCACTTCTCTCTATAAAATATTTTATTTGTTGAAAATACTGCAGCAGTGATTTTTTCGCTTGCGGAGGCAAGGCTTTGTAGAATAAGGCGTTAGTCAGTATTGACACGGGTCCGAGCGTGTGCAAGACAGGTGTTTCTTCATTCGGATGCGCTCTTACTTGCGTGCCCCTCAACGCACTTCTGCCCAAAGTCGCGCAGTGCGTCTGAGCTTGGGCACTCATGTAAGACCACGTTCCGAAAATTTCACAGATGAAGCCATAAAACTCTGAAACTTACATATGTAGTAGATAGATGTAATGTGCCTGCAACGTCGCAAACACGAAGGACATATTATTAATAATTCTGACACGTATTACGCACATCTTCAAGATTCAAAAAGAAAAAGGATTTCCACAAACAAATAATTCAGTAAGGGAAATATGCAGTAGAGAAAATATGCATTGCATTGAATAGAAGTTCCAGTAAAAAAGGAGTTGTTTTTTTTAGAAGAAGGTCTGCCAATAGGTGTCAGAATTGCGACGCGTGGGCAGAATCCCCTCCATTTGGTTCTTTGCTCATCCTGATAGTTGTTTTCATCGCGGATCTGTTTGCAAAAGAGACCCTATCCCGTGTGAGTATCATAAATAAAGGAACTTGGCAAGGTACGCCATGAAGGAAGAGGGATAAAATTCTCCTGTGAAAACAGCTCGCGATCCTTTCAGCAGTTCTTTATGGTAGAGGATGTGGAGGAAAATAAGTGTGAAAGCGGAAATAAAAAAATAAATAAAAAGAAAAGTATAAGATATTGAAAATCAATAGGTTAAATCTGCCGAAGCAATTTGGCGAATCTAATGTAATAAAGTGTCTATATGTTCAATTATACGACACATCGCTGCCATTAAGATCTGCCCACATGTGTTGCGAATGTGCGAAAGAAATCCTCTGTGAACAATGTCACTCCTTTATCACTGTCTGTCCTTTTCCCAAACAAGAGTAGGTAATTAAAGACATATACCACATTGTTTCCCGCTTCATCTTGCACAGAACCACAGATGTGTGATTAACGTTAATGCAACAAATAGCACACAATAATCCGTTATAGGTGTCGCGTACGCGACGAGACGCGTCACCAATGTAATCTACTTGTTGTATTTCATATTCCAATTTATAGATAATGTAACTCATACATATTGCAATTCATACATGATTCAACCTGCAAATATTATAACATAAACATGTTGTGTCTCGCAAATCTTGCATCATCATACATGCTTCAACCTATACTCATACGTGTAGCTTATATCTAAATAACCGTCTTTCCTGCTTTGCATGATCTTTAAAATTGTGGTTGCGAATGGAAAATCCCCTTCGAGAACTCACTTTAGTTTCCTATTTCTATAACTTCGGCAGCATAGGAAAATCGTTAATATAACATAAACTAATCAAAAGAAGAATTGAGTCACTATAATTACCTCGTCTAGTCGATTTCATTTTGTCGAGATTTTATCAAATTTCCGACCAAGGTAAAATGTTGGAATACAAAAGTTGAGTACTAAAGCTTATTAATTTTCCCTAGGTGTATTAAGGGTTCCTTATAATGCCGTTGAAGTTTACAAATTCGGAGAAAGAGCTTTCACTTGCAAATATAACTTATGTTAAACTTGTATGGACTGAATGAAGGCCTGAGTTGTTCTCATTTCAACCTGGCTTTGTTATTAAACTCGATGCAAGAATAGTTAGTTGTCTAATCTTCCTTGTGCATCTTACAATTGGAGTGTATGGATTCTGAATCCAAGAACCGAGAACAAGCTGTTAATGCGCTTGTATGATAAATGGCATCGTTTCTATATAACATAGTGCTATATCATTTGTATAGTACTAGAATGAAGCATGTAGAGAAAAGAAGAATTTTTCTCAAGGAAGACGCAATTTTGGGATATAGATAATGGACAGGATTCATCAGGGCATCAATATAATATTATTTTTGTATTTTAAAGCAACTGAATTATACTTTCTTGAAAATGAGCATTCCAATAAAATTATGTGCCATTTTGTTCACGTATTAAAAAAATAGTTTGAGTTCAAATTCTCTATTTGATAGTAGTTCATGAAATTTTTAGGTTTTAAACAATAAAGTTTTCATTCACAAAGCAACAATTTCCTTCAATCAGTTCAAATATAATAAAAACGAACCACATAGAGTTGTACAGAGTCTTTTGAAAAATAAAATCAGCCATTGCTGATTCAAATTGGAAAAAAAGTGCAGCTTTGACCTAAGAAAAACAGAAATTCGAAATTCCAAATAACTATTATGGAATAAAGTATTTTAACCGAACTATGTCTTCTAGGTACGCTTCGGTATCTATTTCAAAATTAGTTCTATTTACAAGTTATAAATGTTCGTTGTAATATACTATTGCTATATATTGTATTTATCCTTCCAGTTTAGATGAAACCCGTAATTTTCATTCAGTTTTAAATAGCAATAGTTTTCTTCATATTTTTATCCCACAAAATATTCTCTACAATTCTACTGTAGAATAAATTAGAATAAAATGAGCTATTCTCAGTATTAAAATCTAATGAAACTTTTGTTTAAAATTGAAGGGAAAACACAAACATTCATATAACTATATGTAAATAAACAATTACAAGCTGACCTCCTTTCCTATTAAATACGCTTTAGTAACTTTTTCTAAAATACGTATCAATTATAAATTGGCTATTATAGATTGAATAATTGTGAGCTTTACTGAGCAACGAGATCATCCTTAATGGAATTGATATAGAATCCCAAAGAAACACAAAGTTGATAGAAATCCAGATAAATTGTATGGAAATGCAATAAGAATCTCGAAAAATGCCCGCAGAAATTCCATGGTCATTCCAAAGAAAGCCTTGACAAATTTAGCAGAGATCCCGCATATAAGATAAAATAAACTTTATCTAGAGATTTGTCTCGAATCCCCTTATTTAATATCCCCCTATGAGTTTTTCACTTTCTTCTGTCAAACTGTATATATTTGTAACCTTTCAACTTATTAATGAATATGAACAAGTAACTGAAACATTTGAAATTATAATTAAAGTGAACACTTTACCGATGAGTGGCCGCCCTGAATTGATGAACCCCGATGCTAGATGAATAATTAATAAAATTTCATCAATAGAACTTAACATAGCAAAAGTAACTAAATTCTTATCTTGTTTTTCTCAAACTAATAAAGTATTTTACTCCGCTACGATACGCACTAGGGTGATTCAAAAAAGTCAAAGATTGAATTTCGTTTGGAGGAATGGCTCATTTCGTGAGGTTCCCAAAAAGTTAACTTTCATGTAATTTTTTATCGATTGTTTATCGATTGAACAATTTGTCATTGCTTGAGCAACTTTTTATTGTGTAAATTTCAATTTAGTCAACAAACTTGACAAAATTCTTGTAAGTTTGGTATTTTGTCATTCATTCGTAATTTTTGTTAATTTTTCAACAAATTTATCAATTCTTATTTAGACCCTTTTTATGACCTAACCATAATTTTTAAAATGATTTTCATCCGTTCAAACACTTTTTTGGAAAAAACAAACCAAATTTCATTTTTTCTAAATGACAGAGAAGATACACATTTTGTATATTTTTTTGGAAATAATTTTTTAAATGAATGAAAATCGTTTAGAAAATTATGGGTAAATAATAAAAGGTATCAAAATGAAAGAAGCTAATGGAATTTGTTTAAAAACTTTTTAAAAACTGCACTTTTCTGCATTCGTCTAGTTAAACTTACATTTCAACAATAAATAGTTATTCAAATAATTAGGAATAAAGTGAATCGGCCGTGCTGATCTTTTGTTCAAACCAATGAGTTTACGTTACTTATAGGATGTTTGAATTTTGCATATTTTGTTGACAACATAATTTTAACGAATTGAAATTGTTTAAACAATTAATAATTCTTGAAAAATACTTGAAACTTTTTAATTTCACAATTAAAAATGATCTGTGAAAAGAAACTGCACAAAAGCAATATTTACGACCAATATACTGCAAAACACTTGATCATCGCTTAGAGGGTGTTTTTGTCACATGCTGGAAGATCCTGGGGGGGGGGGGCCAAAGTAGGAAATAAATTCATATTTTATATTCGGGGATATGATTTCAAGAGACCCGTATGATTTGCATTCGTTTTATTGAAATTTACGCCGTCCAGCCGCATATTTGTAGATATGGAATTTCCCCCATGCTATTCTTATGGAGAAGTAGAGGGGCTGGATGGAACCATTCAATATTGGCGGATGAAAAAAAAATATGGATTTGTTTTTTTGGAACGTCTCATAATGAGCCATTCCCCAAGACGAAATTCGAACATCGCTTTTTTTGAACCACCCTAATACGCCATATACGGCCAACATGGGCCGTAAGTTTCCCCAGTCAATATGTCCCCTGGGTAAAACCTTGAGGAACTTAAGTCAGCTTGGGGAGTTTACCTTCTGAATCCTAATTAGTAGTTTTCTACCAATAAAATTGTACAATGTAGTTTTTTAATGCTTTGATAAGCATTCCTACTAATATTCAGTATAAAACAACTATTTCACAGTACAAATGCTTACTAAAGAAATTGGTAAACGACTTCGTACTATTTGATTATAAAAAACTATTAATCAAGATTTAGAGAGTATTTTTTATCGATTTTTCAGCCTTCCTGAAACGTGGGAAAAAGTACTTCTAATTTCGTCCACGTGCTTCGTTTGTTTAGCGTTACCATTCAGTTTGACATTGCGGTTTGAAAAGAGAGATTAAAAACTACCTCTGGCCAAGTTAGCAAAATGGAAAAAGACATTACGTAATACCCACTTCAGTGTTAGTTATGGCAAAAGAGTATAACGCGCCGAACAAACAACTTCTTTTGAATGCATGCATAAAATGGAAATTATTTGGCGCATTATACACATAATCTGACCAACGTGGCATATATTTCTCTCTTTTTTCCTCCTTTTTCAGAGCCGTCAACGTTCCTTCTTTATCAAATTTTTTTAACCAATTCCTCGCACGACGAATTTTCCTAAGAGCAATTTGTCCGAATATTAACTGAAAGACATGACATTCTTTAAAAACAAATGTCTTTCATGTAATAAGAATAACGCAGTAAATCCCAAATATATTTTTCATTAAAATTTGGATAGAAACGTTGCGAACAATTGACAACTACATAGGGGCCATTCACAAAATACGTGATAAATTTTTCAGGAACTTCTGACTCCATATAAAGTTGAAAATGTAGTTGTGAATTCACCTTCTAATACAAATTATTCAACAACGGATAATTGAGGGTCCGGATCAGAGAACCGGTTACAACTTTCTGGCTCTCAGAATGGAAAGAATCCTTACCGCTTGAATTTAAGTGATCACTCTCACATTAGGCGTTACAAAGTTATAACCGGTCCTTTTATCCTGGCCCTCAATTGTAGTTGTCAATTGTTTGTAACATTTTCATCCAACTTTAGATAAGAAAACATATATGGGATTCACTGTGGTTCCTTATAAATTTGATTTTATTGGTCATTTTATTGAAACAAGAAAGTGTAACAAAGACTTGCATGTGAAGGTACTTTAACGAAATGTGGCAATAACGATACGTTATACTCGTAATTTACGATCCAATTTAATGGCCGACTTCCCTCAACAGATTCGAAGACATTAGAAATGTCCCTCGTTCATTAGATCTCGATTATCGATAGCCATTTCCCTCGCATGGTCTAGCTTTTCCTGTTTGTGTGCAGTGTAGCAAATAAGCTGTAGAGTGTAGAAAGAAGCATGCGCACGTGGCTAAGGATCTTGGAATGCCGTAGGATACGCTTGTCTTAATCGAACTTTGACCTTGGTAGCTCGATCTGGTTCTCAACTCGGAGGAAGGAGGTGACTTGTCTGATTTCATCACGAACGGGGAATGGTATCTCATCGGTGAGTTTGACTCTCGTCGAGTTCATAGGGCCACTCAGGTCCACAGCCTGTTCATTGTTCAATATTCGTCCTATCCCTGGACCAACTCCATCATTTCCTCGCTTCCTCCTATCCTTCCCGTGCCCCTATTTCTCTGTCATTGCTCAAGCGCAAACGTTGAGTGAGAAATAAAAAAGAAATTCCAGATGCGAAAAGAGAAATGTCACAATCAAATTGGGACTCGCACTCGATATCTGAGCTAAAAACAATCATTCGATTGAAAGGATGATGCATTTATTTCATGCAAAAGTTCCAGGATTTCCAGATATATCTTTACTGATTTTCAATGCCTGAAATTTCTTATATTTTCAAATTATTTATTGAGTGAAAATATTAGCATGTTTGTTAAGGGTTTACGAAAAAGTCAAGTTTCAAATGTTCGATCTGCTTATCGATACCTTCATGTTAAAAAAAAACACTTTTAAAGTGATCGTCTGAATCGAACACTCTGGCGTTGCCTTGGTAGTCTGAAATAGCCACTCCATTTTTTGTTGGCCCATCGTTTGAGTAGGCATACCTATGCGGCAAACAGCAGGCAGGTGTAGTAATTAATGCCTTCCGTTTATATAATTCAAAAATATTTCGAATTCACTTCAATTACATTGGATTGACTCTGAATTCCTTTGATCTTTTTTGAGTTCTTTGACTTCTATTATTTTTAGGTTCATGAAATTACCTATATTGTCTAAATTCAGAGAATTCCGGAAATTCAATAAATTTAATGAATTTAGGAAATCCAGATAATTTAGGGAACTCAGCGAATTCAAGGAATTTAGGAAATTCAATGAATCCAGGGAATCCAGATAATTCAGGGACTTCAGAATATTCATAGAATGTATGAAACCTAAGGAGTTCTGGAAAATTACAAAACTCGAGAATTTCAAGAAATTCAGGGAATTCACAGAATTCAGGAATTCCATGAAATCAGAAGATTCAAGGAATTCAGAGTATTCGGGGAATCTGAGAAAGTCAAGGAATTCAGAGAATTCAGGTAATCTAAGGAATTGAGGAAATCTGAAGAATTTAAGGAATTCAGATCATTCTGGGAATTGAGATGATATTAATGAAGTTAAAAAAATTAAAAATAATTTGAAAGCGTTTATAAGTATTCAAAGTAATGCAAAAGATATATTTGAATGAATTTCCTCAGATCTGACGGTCTATTTGTTAATGAAACATCCACTTAGTTGACATTTTGTTTTACTAAAAAAAAAAATCTTCATTTCATGTTACGTACGTTTCAACACTACTGTGTGTCTTCTTCAAGCAAACCTGTAATATTACGGAGTGAAACATGTGAAACGATTTTTTCTCTTGTAGTAAAACATGTGAGACGATGAGTCAAATATTAATTTCAGTGTCAATTTCAATGTCAAAAACTTATTAAAAAACATGAAGACTACTTTTTAGAAGCCCCAAAATGTAAGGGGACTTCAATCCAAACCACTAAAATTTTAAAAGTATTTAAGTTCTCAATAAAGTCAATTCTGTTATCATACATGACTTTATTGAGTGTAGTTCCGAGAAGTCCATCAAGGTTTTTCTATATTTGCAAGAATATTATCTATAAAAATAAGATCAAAGCAGACTCTAAATTTTTTTGCTTGTGGAAATATACAGTAACAATCTAATCTAGTTCAAATATAGTGGTTTGTTTGGAAAGAAATTCAATTTTCTCATTTTCTAGTAGAACTTTCTGAAAGTGAATGCAGAACACGTAGAATGTATTTAATTTTCAACTCTTGTTTTCACCTGCAGTGTTGAGTGTATTGCTACATTCAAATAAATAAGAACCCTCCAGGTTGGATTCCGTTGGCTGACTGACAATTTGCATCTCTACTATGTGCCAGTGGAAAACTCCGTGTCTAGTCAGACCAGTCGAATGAGGAAATTTCCTTATTCATATTTCTTGTGCACATATTAAACTCGTTGCATTTATTCCAGCAAATAATACCAGTTAGGCAATGTTGTAAGAGACTTATTTGTATAAACCCGGAGTTTAAGACAAACAAACTATATATTGTACAAAACGAAATTTAATCTTGGAACTTTTGCGTGAAATAATTAAAAAGGCGTTTTTATTCATCGACAAGAAATTAATAGTATTTGTATAATAAGCAAAGAACTTTACTTCGCCATTTTTTTTGAAGAGTGAAATTTTTTAAGACTGATGGTCTTTAATCTTTTTAATAGTTGAAATTGAACTTTTTTTTCTGTTATACTTATGAAAAAATGACACAATGTTCTCTATCTTTGAAGCCGACTTTGTGAATTTTAGATTAAGTAAATTCATTCAGGAACGAACATCTTACAACTTTTAATTAATGATAATTTTTTATTGATTGAATAATTCCGAGGGGTAGAAAGACATATTTAAAAAAATTATGTTCTGATAATGAAAGAGTTGCAGCTAAAATATTAGGTTTTTCAATATTGATACTATTACGAAGATCCTATTTTTTAGTAATTATGACATCGATTGAAATCCACAAAGAAATTAATTGAAATATTATTATCGTACTTTATAATCGTTTAAATGTATTTTCCAACATTATGAAAAAGTGCAACTCTAACTACAACAATAAATCATTGAAATTGTTAATTCTTCACATTTTTTATCAATTATTTTTGAAAAAATGTATTCTTGTAACGTCTTTCAACAAAAAAACAAATTCATTGTATGCCAATGCACTTTTCATCATAAAAATAAGTGAAACAAGCAACTTCTAATTTTTTCAAATATTTCTGAAAAAAAGACGCGTTCGGGATTTTAAGAATTGCAATTCCATTAAACTAGTGTTACATTTTTTGTTTATTCCAGACATCTTTTCAAGATAAAATGTAGGCAGATCAAAATATTCATCTTTTTCTTTATAACTATGTCAATAGGCCGCTCATATATGAAGAGCTAAAAAGCCTCAATAAAATCGGCAAAAATATATAGATAACTGGATAAGCTGATTATACGCTTGAATAAATTCCGCTCTAGTAAAGAGCGGATTTCAATGTCACATACCAAGCCATAAAATTAAGCCCTCATGGGTTAGCACATTGTCAGATGATTAACGCACTGGTAATCGACTTGCGTTATGTCATACCTCTAACTCAATATCCATTATCCAACGTATTCCACTTTGACTGATGTCGTTATTCGCGAAACGTTAATTTCTCTAGTGCGATTCTCGATGTGTAAAAATCGTTGGAGCGCGATGAACGACTTGCACACCATAAACTAGAAGTCATAAGTTGTAGTACGTAGCTTCAGATTTTCACCTGTGAAAGAATCTTCACTGTTGTGTGTTTAACTTCCATGAGAAAATCAAGATAAAACTGCCTACGAATTTTTTTACGACTTAGTAAGATATCAAACCGGAAGAATGACTTTACGATCGATCACAGCATAAGGGCTGTCCATAAACTACGTTAATAATTTTGTGATATTTTTACCCCCTCCCGTCAACGAAAAGGGCGGTCAATGCTACGAGTGATATTCCTACGACGTGACCGTGTGGTAAACTATAAGCTTTGGTACTGAAGAAAGAATAATTAAAAGCTTCAAAATATCAGAATTCATAGCTTCAATAACGATAATAATTCAATAACGATATTAAATTCAGTATCAAACGATTTAATTTTCTAAGATTTCAAATCGAAATTAATTGCATTTCTAACAGAATAGCTGAGTTTTCTACCAAAAAAGATTATCTGTCAAAAGAGATGAATTTTCAACAGCAAAAAAACAAATTAATTTTCCACCAAATAGTTGCATGAATTACCGTAAAATTGAATTTGCAATCCCAAAGGTATTTTCAACCATGAAGATTAAATTTTTAGCAAAAGATGAATTTTCAAGAAAATACTTGAATCCGTAACCAGATAGTTGAATTTTCAATTAAAAAAGATAAGTTTTCACACAAAATTGAATATTTGAATGTATAGTTTAGAAAATTACTTTTTAACATAAAAAATTTCAACCAGTTAAACTCAACATTCAAAAATGAATGTTTAAGAGAATAATTATGTCCCCAACCAGATGAATTTTTCAACAAAGAAGATTAATTTTTTACTCGAAAAGATGAATTTTCAACAAAAAAGTACAAAATTTACAACCGAAGAGTTTTTTTTCTGATTGAAATTTTCTGACTGAATTTCTGATGTCAAATTTTGTCGATTTACTGGTCCAACCATTTTTTTTGATGAATTAGTTAAATTTTGAGAAAAAAAAATCATTTTTAAAGAAATAGTTCAATGTTCAACCAAAAAGATAAATTCTTCACTAAGAAGATGTACTACCAGAAAATACCAATTTTCAACTAAAAACTTGCACTTGCAACGAAATAGTTGGATTTTCAACAAAAATTTCAATTAACAAACAAATAGTTGAATATTCAACTAAATGATAAATTGTCAAAACAACAAAAAATTAATATTTTATGAAGTAATTCAGCTTCAAACCAGGTAGTTGATGTGTCCATCGAAAAATCTTTTAACTGTTCATTAAAAACAATAGAATTAAAATAAAAAAGACAAATTTTCAAACATCCTAATTGAATCCTAAACTAAAACAGACTGATTTTCAATCAAACGGTTGCGTTTTTAATAAAAAAGGATGGATTTTCAACCAAGAAGATTAATTTTCTACCAGGAAAGAATAATATTTAACAAAATACATGATTTTTGAATTTAATAGTTGAATTATTAACTAGAAAATATCAATTTTTATTCAGAAATATCAATTTTCAACTAGAAATGAAATAGTTACATTTTCAGTTAAAAAATTATTTCTTTAAAAAAATCAACAAAAGAGTTCTAACTTCAACGAAATGTTCAAATTTTCATTAAAAAGGATTATTTTTTAACCAGGAAGATTAATTTTCTACCAAAAAAGATTAATTTTCATCCAAATAGTCGAATCTCTAGACAAACAGGATGATTCTGAAGCAAAAATATAATAGACTTTTCAACCAAAGAAAAATTAAATTTCAATCAAAAATAGTTGAATTTTCTTATTAGTTTATATTAATTTAGTTTTTATTTGGAAGAAAAAACAGGAGAAAGGGAAAGAGTGTGCAGTTTGAAATGTAAAACTGATTTTGAAACTTATTAAGTTATTCTTGAACTGTACCTTTGCAGGACCATCTTTCGCAAACTTTGTTAAAATTTATCAACAGGAAAGGTACTAAACGTTACCTAAGTTCATAAGTTTACTTCCACGGACCCCTCCCCCATTTCCTTGTTACCAAACGTATTTTTTGCCATGGCCCCCCCCCCCCCTACATGTGGGTAACGAATTTTATGGATGATCCAATAGGTGTTCGAATGTTGTATTTTTGACTTCTTGACTCTTTATTTAACCCATTTGTTGCTGTAAACTAGAAATATATTTCTTGTGTATAATCAGCTACTACTTTTAATGAAGGCTCTTATCATTGAAAATCTAACCGTGGCAGAAATAAAGTTCTCTGTTTCAGATACGTTTGAATTGCAAATAACAAAAGGAGCAATTTGAAACGTTTGTGTACTTTTTAATAATGCTACTTTTTTTCGAATGATGTATCAGTCAGAAGGAGGTACTGAAACCCAAAGGAGGAGGAAGATGCATACTTAAATGTCTAGTAAAACCTTTATTCACTGATTAAATAAAAGTCTTTCATCTTTTATTTATAATCCGATAATAATCGTGTGGTTCATGTGAGGAATGGAAATGAAATTTTTCAATACGAAATTCTGTTCCTTGAATTATAGACGTTGAAAAACTTGGTAAAACCCATGTTTCGCGTCACTTATAGTGTGTTTCAAAGTAGTCTCAGATGGACCTCACGTATTGGGTATCGGTCACGTTTTCATTCTGTAAACTTTCTTTAGAAATCTACCCAGTACCCAGCGAGTCATTACGAAGCAAAATAACCATTAGATTAGAATGAAAAACTAACTTTTATTTGGTTTGTACGCTTTTATGACATGGATATCAGGCTTAATTAGTGTCGATGACCTAGAAAGAAGTTAACGGATTACATTGCTGCCCTGAAAAAATGTTCATTTTCTCCAAATATGCTTTTTACTCAAAAAGCACGAAAATTCGTTATCTAATTTTCAGAGATATGTTGTCTGTAATCTCTTCAACTTTATAAAACACGTAACATTTGGAAAAGAATCATACGCAGATACGCAAATATTCTATTTGAATAGAACAACTTGAGTCGCGTTCTACTTGAATAATTCTATTCCAACCCTTTTTCAATTCGCACTGTTTTTTAGAACACAATGCCGACCGAGTTCTATAAATCGAACGTGACTGGAGTTACACAATTCTTTTTAGCTTTTTGTGAGTTGATAAAACAAGGATCTTTCTTTGGATTTATATTTCACTGTCATTGTGTACCGAACTTGAAATTGAAATTAAAGTCACATATAATGCAAAAAAGCAAACTTCAAAATGTAAGTAATTACCGAAATCATCAAAACTTACACGTTCAATTTTTCATTTTATTTCGTTTTAATAATAAAGTGAATTCACATAAGAATGTGTTATTTTGGTCATACGGTCCAGTAAAAATAGTAGTGGATTCAGTTGTCATGAATCAAGCTTTATTCGTCAATTTCATTAAAACCAACGTACGTTTCGACCTTGTTGCAGGCCTTCTTCAAGGTAATACATAACCTAAGTTAACATAATATACATGGATGTAATCAACTGAAAAAATTTTTGATGAACAAACAAAATTTTTAAACAAAAAAAATATTTTAATGTTACCTGTGGTGATATTTATTAAATTATCCAAGACATTCCAATTTTTGGCTATTTTCAAGAGAAACAACATTTTTGAAGTGAAACAAAATTAGTTGTTTTTTTGTATTGTTTGAACATTGAAATTCATAATTAATATTATTTAAATATTGTCCTTTAAGACATTTAAAAATTGAAACCTCAAATTTTCGAGGCTCCAATATAATAATTTTACTACATTTTGGTTAAATAAAACGAAACAGTTGTTTTGATTTGAAAGGACATACATGGACTAACAAACTACAATATGGATGAAGTCATATTTTCATGAGTAATTAAGAAAGGCGGATATTAAGATAGAGAGCCAAATGAAAAGTGCGCCAAAGTAAATTGGATTTAAAAATTGATATAACATTTTTATTTTGAAAAATGTATATGTAAATAATTGTTTATAAAATGGTTCGATAAACTTTATTCATATTTAACGTTTCGGTTTCTTAATTAATTGAATTTTTAATGAATTTATTTATAAAAATGGACTCTAAAATTCTGCGTTTGTTTTTATTATTTTCACGAGTTAAAATTTTGATATTTTCAATCTCAAAATCAAAATAATGATTGAATTGCCATGCATGTTGTGAGAAACCAGTGTTTTGATTGCCTAATTTACAATCTCGTTTATGTTCATAAATGCGAGTTTTTAGTCTCCTGCCAGTCTCATCAATATAAATTTTATTGCAACATTTACAATTTATCATATATACAATACAAGATGAGTTTTCTTTATTGTCTTTATCTTTCTTTTTAAAAAAGGAAATTTATTAAGTTTGTGGTTATTGGTGAAATAAACATTAATATTATATTTTTTTAAAGAACTTCTAAGACGTTCCGAAAGACCTTCAACATATGGTTACGAAACCTTTAGTTCAGATTTATTGTAATTTTCATTCCATTTTGGATTTTTAGAGGAATTATTATGAATCTCATGAAAATTTTCTTTACGGAATTTAATATTGGTTAATTTTATTCATCTATCAATAAGACCTTCAATTAGACCAACTTTTTGAGAAAATAAATGATGGGAGTTATAATTCAAATAACGTCCCGACCAAGATATTTTCATACCAATTTGTGGTTGAATTACCTTCTGAAGTTTTTATAATTAATAATATAGATAAGCAATAGAATTATTAACTTCTTATTCAATAGTGAATTTAATCGAATTTTCCATATTGTTGAAACTGTTAAGGAGTTCATCTATTTTTTCAGTAGGAACAAAATAACACATTCTTATATGAATTGACTTTATTATTGATGACAACGGTCGAAGAAAATTTCACAGTGTGGATAATATTCCTATCACTGAACATAGATACTTATTTCGTTTTAGTATAATTTTTATGGGGACTAGGTGGCGAAAGAATCGCTCTATCGTGGAAATGGTTTTAAAAATTAAACACGCGTGACTCTCTTATTATCCGGTTGCCATAAAGCTTTGAAAGCTGCAAAACAATAAAGTCGTCTACACACGTGAATATGAACAATTGGTTGATAAAGTAGAGGCGTTGAAAATTCTGTACAAAAAGAAGGTGGCTACAAAATCCCACTATCGAAATTACCGGACTTTCCCTGATTATTTCGTGACCAATTTTTCTTTTTCCCTCACTGTTCTGAATTTTTTAAGGCGACCTTACGCCTAGGAGATCAATAATGATAGTTCGAAAAATGCTTCTATTTCAATCACTTTTATTGGCAAGATCGATACAAGTTTTATAAGATCCCATCCACACATTACGCAAGAAATACGTAAAATACATGAATTTTCAACCAAATAGTTGTGTTTTCAACCCAAAAAGATCAATTTTGAACCAAAAATGAAATAATTAAATTTTGAATCAAAAAATTTAATTTTAAACCAGTAAAAATAAACTTCCAACAAATTAGTTAAATTCTCAACCAAAGCGATTATTCTGGGAAAAGTAAATTAATTCTCAACAAAAAGTGTAATAATTGATACTTTCACCAAAAAATATTTTAACTTTCAATCAAAAACTGTTGAATTAAACCAAAACATACGATTGTTAATAAATAAGTTCAATCCTTAACAAAAACAGACTAATTTTAAAACTGTCAGAAAAGATAATTTTTTAAACAAAATGCATGAATTCTCAACTGGATATTGAAATTTTGATAGGAACTTTCAACCTAATAGTTACATTTTCAATCAAAGAAATAAATTTTGAACAAAAAAGATAAATAAGTCACCAAGAAGATTAATATTCTACCATAAAAGACGAACATTTTCAACCAATCATGAAATATTAAAATTTTTAGTTGGAAAAATTATTAAAAAAATAGTAATTTTCAACAAAGAAAGGTTTTCATCTAAAATAATGGATCATAAACCAAACAATCAATTTTCGACAAACCTGTTCCACTTTCAACTAGGTAGTTGAATTTTTAACAAAAAAAAAATGAAATCTCTACGAAAAATGTAATAATTGATATTTTAATAATAAAAAATTTATTTTAAACACAAAAACAGTTGAATTCAGCCAAAAATATCAATTTTGAACAAAATAGTTGAATCCTTAACAAATACGGATTAATTTTCATAAAAAAATGGTGATATCCAACCCAAAAACATGCAATTTCTAACAAAAGAGGCGAATTCAACCCAAGAAAAAGAATTTTCAACCAAAAAGAGTGACTTTCTGAAAAGATGGTTGAATTCTCAACAAAATAATAAAATGATGTTTAACTTCAGTTTATTGAAAGTTCCCTGACCCTGTAAACTTTTTCCTAACATTCCCTGACTTTCCCTGATCAGTTTTAAATTCCCTAACTTTCCCTGACTTTCTGGAAGTCCCTGACCTGTAGCAACCCTGAAAACCACCAGGATTACAAGAACTCAATACTTTCAGAAATCGTAATTAGTCATATTGAAGAAACAAGTAATATTTTTACAAATAAATTAATAAGTGATATTGATTTTTCAGCGTCATTTGCATAAATAAGATCTGCTTTTGAACGAAAGCGTTAATGAGGTCCTTTGATTCAATAGATACTTTTCCCCAGTGATTAAATAAGATTCACTGCACAAGATTCCTAAAATCCGCCTACGGGACTAAATTGCAGACAACCCTCTGAATGATCGCTTCTTTGATTGCAGAAAAAAATTCCATCATTAAAATAATGACACGTAAGAATTAAAAAAAAATTTAAAGTATGTTCAAATGTTGAAGAAGAACACAGTTAGGGCAGCAAGTAATCCACTCTCTATAAATAAAAAACATCTTGAAAAGAGAGGATTGGTTCTTGATTGTATAAAGTAATCTGAACAGAGTTTTCCAATGCTCCAGACGTGAAAGCATTGGACAAATCATCGTTTACTGATGCAGTGAAGAGAACACCTATCGAGTATCTCAACAACAGTTGTCGTTTCACAGATGTTTTCAAGAAATTTGCAGAGCCACGTTCATCGAGCGGTCAAATATCCTGCAAAAAGTGGCCAATTAATGATAAACCTTCTGATTTACACAATCTTAATATAACCGGTTTTGCCTTCCAGGAATGCCTGGAAAAAAGAACACCATCACCTATCAATGTTGTCCAGAACCCTACGTCGACGTTACTTTCACCATTCAAATTCGAAGACGCACCCTCTACTATTTCTTCAACCTGATCGTGCCCTGCGTCCTAATTTCGAGTATGGCGTTGCTTGGTTTTACCCTGCCACCTGATTCAGGAGAGAAGCTCACCTTAGGTAATGTAATTTTTGCACGTTTGCTTGAAATCTTTGACCTAACTTTTTTCTACCTTCATTTCACACTTGTATACAGTGCATCTGTTAACTACCATCTTTGGCGATTGTCTTTCGTTTCTTTTTTGTTCAGTTAAAAAAATGAATTACTAAAGAATAAACTGATAATAACAATTCTGATCCACATCGAATAAATGGTGATGCTCGGACGATCCGCAGGAGAGTGTGGAAAATAGTATTGTCGTTGTTTTTGATTTTGCGTATCCCTATATCGATTGTTTCACATTTACAACAGCAATATGCATATAGTAGCTCAGAGCTCACCGAGCAGAAATATACAAGCTACATATTCAATTTCAAAGCGATTACGCGAACGTCTCTCTTTCCCTTCGGAAAAGCTCTTTTTCCTGGATTTCCACGGATTTACATATCGAACGTCCCTGATTACCGTTTCGACGAGTAACGTCCTCAAATGAAACCTTGCGTTACTCGGTAATCTCACCGGCTGTCACTCCACAGAGAAACAATATCACATATCGAAGTCCTGGGGCATGTAGAATTTTTAATTGGCAAACTTGAACGTCTCCGATTCCTGGATTATCTGGATTTCATTTATAGCATTTTAAGATCCAGATATGACTTTGCATTTATCGGTTTTGCTTTCATTGGCGGTATATGTTCGTATCGTGAAACCGGATTAAAATTAGTAACCAACGGGATGATGAAAATGGTTAGCTTTCTCTCTGTGTTCTATACATATTCTATCAAATTTATATTCGATTGGTTGCCATTTGCGAGTGTACGTATCGCATACGATCAACTGATACCACACCCATTTATTGCAATCGATGCAATCACCAGAACTGGATGCTGGAACAGTAAACTGATACCTATAAATTGTTTGCAGCAATTATTTACTATTGGAAGATGAAGTGAACTTTTTACTAGGCATCCGATAAAAGTCTTATTTTTTATGTTTGTTAGTTACTGATCCTATTTTTGTAGTTACTGAATTCCATGATATTCATCTCTATCAATTTGATCACTGATGTAATTTCATTTATACGAAAATGAAATTTCATATGTTGTAATAACCATGATATGTCTTAATCAGAAAACGGATGGATATCATGCTGTCATAATTGTAACTATAATTGACTATCGTCAGTAATTCAACATCAGCCGATTTTGACGTTTTGTAATTTTGCAGAAAAGTTGCACTATTTTAGTCTGATCAGTGTTGTTCAGTCCGTAATACAATTCAATGTACAGGATAAGCTGATTCAATTTCTAATTCAATTCAGTCTAATCCGGTTCAGTTACACTCCATCTATATTCAGTAATCGATTGCCAACAGGTAATTAACGTTAAACTGGATGCTACAGTCCTCTGTTACTCCATTTTTTCACCACTATGTCGCTTGATGCCTGGTAGCCAAATTAAGTTATAAGGTTAGTTTAACTTACAACTTTGAGTAGTTTTCAGAACTACGTTATGACGTTTAATTTGAAATATTCAAATTTGGTGAAAGTATAATGAAATTAGCAATTTAAACGCGAATATTCTAGAATATTAACTCTTCGAACTTCTTGTAAGGAGAAAGTGGAAATTGTCTAATTTTCAAGACTTTCGTATTAGAAAATCCGACAACTAAGAAATTTTATCTAAGAAAGATTAAAGTAAGAATAGGCTTCGGACTACGCAATAACACGTTTCTTATGTGCCTGAATATCTCAAAACATGATTCAAACAGTTTTTGTTTGAACGCATTCTCTTAGGCAAAATTTTGGACTAACAAAGTAAAAAATAGCACTTGAAATCTTAACATTTTTGGCATTATTTTCAGTAAAAATTCTCTGGATTCAAGCCAAATTTATCTGACTCTTAGTTAAATTTGTATGAATATAAGACTCCATTTTGAAATTCAGATAATCATTAATCAGTTCTTAAATTTAGATCTACTTTTCTGAACGCAAGGAAAACAAATTTTTCAATTCAGCAACCTTACGCACTTTTTTAAATTGCAAACTGTCCAAAAAGTTATTTTATCCCATTTTTCACAGTTTTCGTACGAAATTTTTATAAAAATTTATTGTAAAAAAATATCTTTCGCCATAAAAAATACAAGGGAAAAATGTAAGCGTACTTTAAAATAAAATTTTTTATTTGACAAAACTTGTTAAATCTTCAAACTGTTTGAATTGAATTCAGAAAATTTGGTCTCAATTGAAGATCTCATTATCTGAATTTCAAAATTGAGTCTTAAGTTCAACTAAATTTCACTGAATTTATTGCTCAAACATTAATATGTAATTTCAATTAAAAAAATATGACTGAAATAAAAAACGTGTATCAGTTGAAGATTGCTAAATTGCTGAATCCATCGTCATTGCAAACAACAATAATGTCACAATTGTTAATTTCTTTGTACCGCTGTTTCAAGAGGAATATATGTCAACTTGTGTTTCAGAACTTTTGACTAATTTCCATGGTAAATGGAATTCTTAAAAGGAAACGTTGTCTAGAAATAGTGACCATTTAAATCATGGTGCAAATTTCAAAAAGTATTAGAAGTGAAAATGTTTCAAAATAGCACAATGTTATAAAAATCTGGGGTGATTAAAGAAGATGTAGTTTCGAGTTATCGCAATACCTGCTCTTATAATTTGTACAAATTTTGTTAATTTGTATCATAATATGTTATTCAATTTTCGATTAACCAAATTTTGTTTTGGATTTGTTATAATCATTCGAATATCGCATGCAAATTCTCAAAAATGGGCTGTTCTTCTAAAATTCTTGGAAGTGGATTTTCACAAAAACCACAATCTTTATTTTTTGTAAATAGCTGGTAATATGTACTACATATCTCGCAGCTTTCGTTCTTGGTAAACTACTGCTCCACAAAAGACGCGTCTTACTATTTCATTATTTTATCTATTTCTTTATTTATTTATTATTATTTTATTTATCTTTATTGAATAAAAAGGTGGAGTTTCCCTGAGAATCTTTTCATGTTTTAAAAATTTGAAGAATAAAATGAAGAAGATTTTCTGGGAAGCTCAGTAACGATGCAAAATATCACAAAAGAACAAGAAATATGTTTCGTAAAACTGTTCTAGTTGTGTGAACTCTTATTTGGAGGTTTTTTTGTAACTTTTGTTGCTTCTGAAAAAAAATTCAAAAATTCGATTTATCCAAAATAATATTATTCAATAAAAAGCAGTGGTTTACCAAGAAAAAAAAACTCACAATATATGTCGTATATATTACAGGTTATTACTAAACGAGAAATAAAAATGTTAAAAAGTAGGGTTTTTATGAAAATCCAATTTCAAGAATTTAAAAAAATCATTTTTCATTCAATAATTTTTGAAAATTCGCAGGTGATTTTTGAATGATTGTAACTAAGCCAAAAAAAATTTAATTAAACTGTGAAATAAGTGTTCCATTATTTTCAACACAGCATGACATATACGGATACCAAACCATTCAGACACCCTGAGCTGGACATATCTGCCTGATTTAAAATAAAATTGGTCTAGTATTAGATTTACAGAATTTCTATAACTGGTGAAAACAAATATAATTGCAATTGTACAACTTCAGACCAGCCTAAAAAAACCCTTGGCATACTGCTGTTTCCAAAATTCATAAGACAATTCATCATTCAAACGTTTTCTAAATCAGAAAAGCGTAACTTTCCCCTGACTAAAATTCTCTCGCCCTTTTTGAGTATTTTAAACGAAATGACATTTTATAAAACATCCTTTCAGCGAAAAACTACGTAAAAAATTGCTTGGTTCTGAATCAGAGAGAATAATTGAAAAAATTCTTACCTAAATACACACGCAGCACTCTGCTGTTCTTAGTAAGTTTTCTTCCGTATGCGTGCGTACATACGCAAAAATTGCGACCCTCGTAACATCCCCCGGCATTCGAATATTTGTGTCTTGGGACTTCCACCATTCAAATTTATGTATGGGCTCCACGATATATACGGACGTCCGAGCTATCCCAACGAAGAGAACGTGATTTAAATTTGGATCGGCATGAAGACTTCGATGAGATCTTCTGGAACAAAAAAAACGGATGACACTTACCTAGCACTGAATCTGACCACTTAGATTATTCGCTAGATTTCAGGGAGACGGATCGGTGGGACCAAAGCGGTGCTTGAGCGAAATTGGACGGGAATTAAAAAGACGAAAATACAGGAATCAAAACGACGGAATTCAGGAATTTAAAAGAGGGAAATAAGGAATCAAATTAACGGGATACAGCTATTAGTTCTGTGGTACAAAAAGTATTCCTTGGTCACCCCATAAAGCAATAATTAGTCTTCTTCAGTGGGACAATTGAGTACAGAATTGAATTTTGCTATAAGTATCTGAATGGTCGTCTAGAAACTTGAGTTTTGAAGTAATATCCTAGCAGTAAATTAACATCTGAATGGACTCAAGGAGTCAGAAGTTACCTTGTTGTGTTATTGTTCCTGGAGCCACAATTGGGCAACAATGCAATTTCGAACTCGTCCTAACTCTGAGGTACGAGACACATTCTAATAGACTTTGCTTCTTGTCTCTGCACTCCACTACTGTATATTTACCCTTGATATTTCACCATAAAACTGATATTGATCTCTAAAGCTTAAATTTTCACATTCACCTCAATTGGTCCACTGGTATCAACAATTTAAAAAGAAACGATGAAAAAAGGGAAAATTCATTGACAGAAGGGTTCGTCTTAAGTGAAATCTTATTCAGCCATTTATCTTGACTTCATGAATGTACTTCCAGGAGATAAAGCTTCCCCTTTTATCATTTGAAGACCTTTTAGCTACTCTCCACCCTTGAAAAAGATAGTTAAGATTACGTAGAACCCTTCTTCGTTGATACGCGTTTCTAGAAAGTTGTTGCTTCCAAGATACCGTTTTGATTGAAAAAGGCGGAAGGAAGCAGGAACGAAAAAAGCTCCGCTCGAGGAAGGAAGATATTTTTCTAATTTTCAAGTTATTCTTAGGCGCTATTAAGGCGAGGTTTAATTCATTGAAAAATTTGCCGGGCAATCTCTGCTCGATGTCAAACAATCCTGCGATTTGTGTCGACCATAAATGCATTGCACATACACCGTGGGGCACTCGAATCTGTCGGCATTCTATCAGAATTTTATTCGACTCAAATTGTCGTTTATCAGTTATATTGCACCTTTTGTAGTGAATCATTGGTCGGTTTAGTGTCGTCCCTCGTCAAAAAATGCCCGTCAGGCTTTCAATGTTCGATGCTACACGATCGATGAACAGTAGAAACCATCTCGGTTTCGTATAGGCTATTCTCTCAATCTGCCACTGTATTTGACGACCTAATTTTTGTTCGAGAAGGTTGTTTCAAAATACTGGATAATTAGCTTTTTTATGAATTACATACCGGATTACATTACTGACATTTATTTGCAAGTTTATGTTAAGCATATTACACATATTTTGCTTAGACACATGGAATTATTTGAGGCTTCTTATTCAATCGCCGAAGTTAAGCAGCGCTTGGTTGGGCAGTACTTGGATGCACATTATTTGAAGTTGTAACTTTCCCATATATATTGAAAATTTCTTATAGATATGTACAAAATCTTGCAATTTTTTCAAAAAGCATCGTAGCATTTTAAAAACGAAACTTCATGGAATTTAATCAAAAACATTCTAAAAAAATGTTATAAGCCTTATCATGATGTAAAATTGTTTCTTAAATTTAATAAAAGGTTCATTTGTTAAGAGAATTATTTCCTCGTTGACAGAAAGAAATTTTTGCTCCAATTTGCAAAGGAATTAAATAGAAAAGGGTTTCCGCTATTCGGCCAAGTGCATCATCCAGCATAGAAATAAGGAAGAGCAAGGGGTCTTTTTGCGTGTCTCGTTAAATGAAAATCTTCCCGAGGACCGTAACTGCAATTTCTTTTTACTACTTTTTCGATCGACTCATGGCGAACTAACTACATCAAACAAGTTTATGTCGCTTCCAGGGAAAAAATATATCATACATATGAAACTTCTAAAAAAGAAAATAAATTAAGAAAAACATTGAAGATTTACTTTACTCATTGTAAGCAAAATTTCTGATTACTCTGCAATGATGAAAATTTTGAAAGAAAATAGCTTTGAGTTTTGAGTAAAACTATATTCATTAAATACACAAATGTTTGGAACCTAAGCATATGTATTGATACTGAAAAGAAAGCGGTTTAGTTAAAAGGGGAAATTCAAAGACAGCGATAGACACGGATGCTTTCCTAGTGGAAGATACGTATTTGTGAATGGTTCATCGAACTCAAGTGCTCCTTCGCATTTTCTCGGTCGAAGAAACTCGAAGGAAAGCTTCTAGGAGCACAATATCCAAAGAGGCCGAACCAAAGAAAAATGTAGATTACGAACAGTGATTCTCAACTTCCTGATTTATATAAGAAATCATATTTATGAAAGTAAAATTTATTCAGAATATTTTCCTTCCAATTTCAAAATGTTCGATCTCGAATTTTCATTTTATCCTAAATTTTAGTGCACGGAAGGAGCAGTTGCTTTTGTATTTTCTTTCCAAAAAAGAATAATACACTAGTGTCTAAAATCTTGAATGAGATACGCTGGCTTACTTTGTCTCAGCTTTCATCTTCAGTCCTGCCTCTTGTAGCCTTTCTTTCATCCCATTGTGAATGTATTGAAGCTGGCATTGGGAGCATTTAGCGTTGTTTCTTTTATCTTGCCGTTCTGATGATTTGAGACCTGCAGCAATACTACCATGCATGAGGATATCCATTTCCTTCATGTTGATCGCTATCCTTGTTATTTCTTGTTTAAACTTTTCAAGTTTAAAAAAAATGACGTTCCCTTTTTAGGAAAACTAATCTGTGAATGAATGCAATCAAGGTACTGACTATAATAAGTTTTCTCTCAAATGTTGATGAATCTAAATGTAAAAGAGTTTACTCCTACTAATGAAGCGAACTTGTGAAAATAGAGGACATGAATGTCGTAAGGCAACTGACAGACTCCAAGTAGAACACGACGTGCACTTGATTGGACATTATCATCACAAAGAGATGAACTACGGTTGTGTGTATCAACTCCTTTCTGTGTGACGCTGTGCTATCAAAATGCACATGTAGTTAAAGGAAACCCGCAATCAACCACCGTATACTAAATTGTATCACAGAAGTAGTGGACATCCTCGAATGGTCTCAATTGATCTTTTGGCAAAACGTTTTGATGTTGACTTGATAAAGTGGAGACATTTAAATAAAGCTCATAAAATGTACATTCATCTACTTTCTAAAACTGAATCTCACTTTTTAGTGGGAAATTCCATAAAATGTGCAAAGTTCTGATCTGATATCCGATTTTTGAGTTTTTGACTATTTACGTTTTCATCGCATTCACTCTTGGAGGTTGAACTACAGACAACAGAAATGTCCTCGATATAGATCATGTTCTGATCCACCCCATTAGGATACCCAGAGGATGTATCGTTATGACAATTCTCATGTAGATGATTATCGATTGCTTGAATCTGTATCTACTAGGCTCATCATCCGTTTCCGATACCAGATGTTATAACCATTACCGGGTTATCAGTATCAAGTACCTATTTGAAAACGCATTATCTAACTACAGAGAACCTGTAACAATATCACTCAGAGCTTAAATTGTAAGAGGATTCCTCTTAGAGAATTGAATTGTCACTCAATGAAACGTCCGAAACACAGAAGGCTGATGATCGACCTAGAGTTTCATGAATTTTCGGAAAATCAAAAGGAGACTAGCTCTTCGAATTTTCCTTTTTTCATCGTGAAAATTGTTCTCTCCGCAGGGGTGACCATCCTGCTGTCGCTCACAGTGTTCCTGAACCTCGTTGCAGAAAGCATGCCGACGACTTCGGACGCTGTTCCCTTAATAGGTACCTATGTATATGCTCTCTCATAAGCCTGTCTATCTGTCTGACTGATGATTGTCTACCCCTGTGCATCTTCCTACCACCGGACTGCCCGCGAAACGAATACCTCATTCGAAAATTACCAGCGCTTCGAGCAACTAGTTTCAAACCGTATTACAGGACTCCAGAGTTTGAGCGATGTACGCTGTGGGAATTGCTATTTATTCCCACTCCCTGTTTCACGACTACATTCCTACTATTAATTTCCTAGCATGCATTTTATATCTGTATTCTGATTTAAACAAACTCCCTTTGGAGTGTTCAACAACCATCCACAGTGAATACAAATTCCTCTTGTTTTTATTTTCTTTTTGTTTTTCCTCTTCGGCAAATACCTTAATTTAACCCTTCTCACAGCGTCATCGTAATTTCTCAGCAGGAGCCGTGCTGATCCTTGCAGATTCTCGGGGCTAAATCTGCCTCCTCGTTTTTTACCTTCTTCAGTTCTCTACCTTTTATTTTGATTCTCCCCTTCAAAAATAAAAATCCCACTATATTCTTGCACGATTCTTTCCTTGAATTTCCCGCTAGAATCCTAATTCCTCGACGAAAGCCAAAAGACGATTCAACAGCTCTGAACCTCAAGACAGTTTCTCCGCATTCAAGACTCAAAGCACCACCGGTTCCGTCGAAGTAAATCCAAATTATCCAAATAAATATGACCATTTTATGAGTAATATTTTCTGAGTAGTGTGGTAGATTCGTCAAGACCGGAAAGTTGGATTAAAATAAGCTCGCACCAATCAACAGATCTCGTCATGATTAAATGCCACGACAAGGAGGTGAAGTTCGGAAAAGACGTTTAGAAGAAAGTCGACTCTTAACATCTACCTGATATCCATTTCAAATTACGTACTGCTAATAAAAAACGCTAGACTTTAATTAAAACGCTGCCGCGAATAGCTCTGTGTACAAGCAGACTCTAAAGTGCTTCTTAAAAACAAAACGATAAAAATAATGGAACTAAAAGAAAATTCTTTTGTGTAGCGTGCTAAAGGCAATGCTGTCTTTTTTTTAATTGTGGTAGTCATTATACTTCTTTCTCGTAAACAGATTAGATATATGCACTCTCCTCATTGGGGATTCTTGCGATTTTGCATCCTCTACCTCTAAGGCGAGCACACTGGTGAAACAAGACAAAGTCAATAATTGTCTTTGTGTACTAACTAAATGCATGAGTGTTTTTCTTTGAATAATATTACCTCCTACTTAAGCATCTTGGGAAAGTATTTCTCCAGGGTAGCAGTAAAACAGCACATTAAAAATGCTTTATAGAAAAAAAATTGTTTCTGGGTCAACGAAACTTTCTTACCTGGGGGTTTCAAAGTCAACCGAAAATTAGTTTTTAATGCTATGAAGCTGGATATGAAGCAAAACTTTCAGCTCTTCGAGAAAATAATTACACTGGCCTCTCAAACAAGGTAAGACTGACTCAAAATCATCTGTAAGATAATGTATGATATAAAGAAATTTTATTAAATATAGATCTTTTTAATTTTGATTTATTTTATAACAAACATTGTGGAGTTTATATCCAGAATCACAATAAAAATTATTATTAAACTCATCGATTTTTTAACGTTTTATCCAGAGGAGGAAATATCTCAATCAAATATTTTGCTTGTATACAATAATTGTCTAGTTTTTGTTATATTTATTTATTAACTCGATAATAATTACACTAGTTTTTTAAGTTACTTTTCAGTGCAAAATTTAAGAAAGATTTTTAAAATATGGATCTCAATAAGATATGAAATGCTTCTCACGGATCGGACAATAGTATAAGGACGGCTGTTTCTTGAAATTCGCTATAACACTCATAATTTTTCTAAAATAATGTATAAACTTTTTTATCCTGAATACCTGAAAATCGTGAGTTAACAATTTTATTGTGACTCAGAATGAAATCCACTATTAATGTATTTATTTAGATTCCTTTCTTATCGAACTTATCACCACTTATAGAATTGAAAATATCTTTTTTCTGTGCATGTTAACACACCTCTGCTCTCCCTTAGAACTACTGTTCTCTGATGATAAGAAATGTTCCAGAAAATTCATAGGAAAAACAATTCCCTGCGTATCTTCAAGTAACAAAATTTAAAACTGCAGAAACACTAGTACAATTACATGTTTTCTTCAGACTGCATGTCTCGCTTCTCCAGTATGTTCGAATTTTTATTACTTATACATACATTTCAAGACAAAAAGCGTTGACCTTTCGCAGGAAAACCTTACACATTAGGCGGTCTGACCATTTCGATATTGGCACTCACATCACGTCGTGCTCACCCAAGCGAGTACCTGCACCTATTTTTAGCCACATTCAATTAATCCTTGAAAGATTCTTTCCAGCTATCGAGAACTTCTGAGCGATCGCCGACCACTCGGACTTTGGAGACTGGAAAAACGATGATCGTAGATCGATCGATTTATTTATTTTCCCTTGAGAATTGATCGAAAGGGTAGAGTTCTGTCAGCCGCTATCAGCTATATTGTCCAAGAACGGCGGTGAAAACAGACTGAAAAATGTGTCTCATGAAATTCTATGGAGAGGCGATACTTTACTGACGTCAAACGCCGTGTCTCTTGAAACGGTGGTTCTTTAAATTCATATCCAAAATCTGAATATGTAAGATCGTTTTATCGTGAGAATCGAGAAAATAGATGGTTCAAAATGTACATCTCTGAGACATTTCACCGCAGATCTCAATGGATGCTTTCGGAATTTATACAGGAGACCAACTCGTAATTATGGGAGACTTCGTGCACATGAATCTACTGAGTGCACGCGATTCACCAGGGCCATCGCATCGTGACAGGCATTCCACTTCCCATTTTATTTTCTCGAATTCCAGTACTGACTTTGAGATGGAAACAGAATTTTGCAAACTGGTGATTTCCAAGTCTGTCTAATATTAATCTTTACGAGTTTCTCTAGTGCAATTCTTTTGACTAGCTTTAATTTACACTTTCATGTGATTTCAAATTTCACAAAACTAAGTTAAAGATTTAATAAAAGTTGTGTTTATAACATTTCTCATATTTTTAATTTTAATAAGTGTGAATATTATAGATATAGTACGAATAGGTAACTTAACTAATTTTTTTAGTTCTGGTACGGAAATGAGTAACTATTTACTTTGATGACTTTTCCAAATCTTTTATGAAATGATTTGAAACCGTTTGCAAAACCTTTTTTCTAGTCCAGGCGTAAAATATCAGTCAGAAGAGAGCAAAAAAATTTGTATTTCTATACAAAAATACAAGAATAATAAAAAAATGTAAATGACTGATTTGTTAAAACGTTTTCTGTTTTTTTCACGAAATTATAATCACTATAACTCCATTGTATGTACTTTTCACCAAAACATTTGTATTTTATGTGAGCGAACAAAAATGAGCAATATTTTTTGTATTCAATTTCTTTTTCATATCAAATTTTAGAACGAAACAATATCAGAAGAAATGTAGGGGAGAGTAGGGTAAAACCGGGTTGCGGGTGAAACCGGGTACCCCCTATATCTCGTGTATCGTGCTGCCCCCTGGGTCTAGTTTGATATATTTTGTTTATTTAGATGCCCTGACCTTATTTTCGTAATAAGTGTCTAGCCACATGTGTTTTTTGTCTCAGGAGACAATACCAAATTTTTTGTGGTTGAACGTTACAATTCTTGGTGACAAGTACGTTACCGTGGTTCTTGCAGTCGTACAGAAACTGTACAGCTAAGTGGAACACTTGATTCCGTACCTATTATAGAGTATATAGCAATAGTTATCATCATTTGTTTATGCTCAGAACCACGTGAGCACAAAGTTTAGTTATTTATTGCATGTGGGGGCAAAACCGGGTACTGATGGTAGGGGTAAGACCGGGTAGTACTGGGCCTTACCCAACGTGCCATAAAGTGGCAAAAAACTGTCAAAAAACGTAGAAGTAGTTTATAATTTTATATAAGTGTTATCGTACATTATTATTATATATGAGTATTATGTCATCAGCGGTAATAACCCCCTTTCAAAAAAAAACATTGGTTTTTGTCACACAGGAGAAAATAATCATGAAAAATGTTACATGATATCTGAATTTCAGAATTTATTCATACGTTTTCTAATAATTTCTAATAATGAACTTTTTTAATTTGACGATGCCACTAATGTACAGAAGTGAGTCTGATAGGCAAAGCTGCCCTCAAGCGCCGAAGACATCGAAGACATAGAAGAGAAAGAAGGATGATTTTTCATCAGAAAAGAAACCGGAAGCAGGCACTGATAAAGCTTGCATTTTTTGGAATGAGCTTTAATCTGTATCGACTAAGGGGTGAATTCAGAATTGCATTGTGTGCCCTAAATAACATGCAGCAATGTCAAACAGGGCAAATTCATGTGTGATTACTGCTAAATCCATCGTCAGTACATCTAGGATGCTGAATATCATAGTCTTAATCATATTAAAACCTTCGTGAGTGCACCCAAGATACTCAGCGTACCAATGTTTATTATATTTGATTACAAAAAATTCAATTTTTCTCAATTTTGATAAGTTTTTGAATTATTTGCATAGGTACCCGGTTTTACCCTTCCTACGCGGCAAAAACGGGAATTTCGCGTTTTTTTTCAAACATTTTTTTTAATATGAAGAAAATTTTTCTTTGCACATCTGAATTCACTTTCTTGTAGCTAAAGAGTCACAGAAAACTTCTCACTTCGAATAAAAGCTTTTTAGCTTTTCGTTTTTGAACAAAATGCCATCAAAGACAAAGTACCCGGTTTTACCCTACTCTCCCCTATATTGAAATAAATATGAATCGATCCAAGATTTCACTAATGCTAGATATGAATAAATTTGAATTATTTGAATGAATTTCACTAAATGTTAAATAATTTTAATATTTAATATTAGATTAATTTGAAATATTGAAATAATACAAATCACAAATTTATATGATTGCCATTGAAAATATAATATGTTAAATAAATTTTGTATCGTCAAAAGGTAAATTATATTTTTATTTCTGATACAACTTTGATGCTCATTCCGAATTTCGGAGTAAATAGTTTGAAACATTTTGCAAAACCTTCTCTCCAGCGAAAAAGTAAAATATCAGTTGGGGAACATAAAAAGCATTTGTACTTTTTTCAAAAAAATACAACAACAAAAATGTTAAAATTTTTGTTTCAATAACTGATTTTTTTCATCACTTTAGTTTTGCCGTGGAATTTTTATCACTTTATACTCACCTTTTTCCATTTTTTACAACAAAATTTGTATTTTTTCAAAAAGTAGCAAAATAAGTAATTAATTTCAAATATTAATAAATTTGAATTATTCAAACGAATTTCATTAATTGTTGATTAATTTTAATATATAACAGTTGATTAATAGGAAATATTAGAATATTGAAAATCAAACATTGATATAATCAACATCAAAAGTGTAATACGTTAAATAAATTTTGTTTTATAAATAAATGATAAACGCCTAAAAAAATGTACATTATTTAAAATGGCAGTTTTTCGAGCTGGAAAAGGGCAAAGAAATTTCTTTCACATCCTATCCCTTTTCCAGCTCAAAAAATTACCAATAATTACTATTTTTGAGCAATTTAATAACTTTTGGATCTCTCCTGAATGATACATCACTTTTGAACTACAGAGAAGATTATTGAATAAAACTTGTTAAATAGTTTTCTCTAACGACATAACTATTTAACAACCTAATTTGTATAAGCAAACAATATAATTTAATAAGAAAAAAACTAAAATTTGTTAAATTTGAATTTTTATATAAATATTACGTTCATAAAATGGAAAAATGCTTAAAGTAGATAGTACATAACATTTTTCTGGATTAAAGCAAAATTTATCTGAATTAAAAACCCCATTATCT
>CAKNXH010062382.1:7125-37516 GCA_932178445.1 Andricus quercusramuli
AAGAGATTTGAATTTTCATCCAAAAGAATTTCAATAGAATTTTTCACTGAAATTTTCCCGTTGTAGTTACTAAATAGTGTACATTACTATTCTTCCCGTTTTCGCGCCATAAGATGCACGTTTCAAAACAAACGGAGTACCTGGCGCCATCTCTACACGAAAGGCTGAACTTTACTATTATAAAAATTTGAAAAACAAATTTCCATATGCTCATTAAAATAATGAAAAATAACAATTTGCATGAGTCTACTGTCTTTTCATCATCATACTATTATAATCGGGATGATCATTTTTGAACCTCTTCTTGCAAAGCAATATATTAATGAACAGTTTTTACGATTTTGTTATTTTTATTCATAAAATTAGGAAATATTTTGTTACATTGATGGATAATTTATTTTTAACATTATTTCGTATTTGCACTGCAGCCCCTCTTGGAAAATACACCATCACTCACCATTCAAGTAGGGTGATCGGTAAAATGGTTGGCCACCCCCCGTTGTTTGGCCACCTCATTTGAATATTTTTATATGAAAGTCTTCTTGGAAATAAAATTACTAATAAATAGTGAAGAAAAATGGGCAAACAATTCATCAGATAAATAAAAAATGCTTAATGAGTTAAGAATTTAAACAAAAAGATGTTGTGGTTAGAGTACTTAATGTCCAAGAATTTATGTTGAGCACATGCTCTTGAGAATATGTTCAGAATTTATGATCGAACGGATCATAATTTATAAAAAGAAGACAGATGTAAAAAAACGAACCGAATTTACAGGGCATTGAAGAGAATTTAAAACATTTATTGTTTAAACAAATATATATATATAAATATATGTAAATATATAAATATATATATATTGTGGGTAACTCTGATACTAATCTATTCAGATAATTGAATTTTCCAATTAGGAAAAGAAAATAGTCCTAAATACTTAGAAACATTTATGAAAATTGCTAAAATTCGATACATTCTTTTCTTCCTAAATTTATATAAAAAAAAGATTTCTTAGAATGAAATCATGACCATGTGTAACCTTATGTTTAGAGTTTTTCAGTATATATATCAAATTTAACTTTATTTCTTTTTTTTTTTAAATGAAAGCTAACATTTTTATTGATATCAAAAAAATTCTCTAGGAAGAACATGAAATTTGGAATATGTAGGAAATGTAACTATTGTATTTTTTTTGTCGAAAATTTATCTTTTTTGATAGAAAGTTAATCTTCTTGGTTGAAAATTATACTATTTTCTTAAGAATTTACTTTAATTTTATTGAAAATCAATTTTTCTGCTGAAAATCTACCTATTCTTTTTTTAGTTGAAAGTTCGTATTTTTTTATTAAAAGAGTACTTTGAACTCTCATTAGTTGAAATTTCATCTTTTTGTTAACAATTCATTTTTTCAGTTGAAAATTTGACTTTTCTGTCGAAAATTCGTTATTCTTTTGGTTGAAAATTTATTTTCTAACTGAAAATGATCCTACTTTACTTTTGGTGGGGAGCTTTTTTTAGTTTAGAATTTATGTAATTGGTTAAAAATCAATTTTTATTAGTTGAAAATTCACTTTGAGTATTCAATTTTTAGAGAAAAATTAACTTTTTTGGACAGAAATGTAATCTTTTTCATTAAAAAATTATCCGTTTAGAAGAAAATTCAACTATTCTATTCTTTGTTATGAATCAATTTCTCTCATTGAAAAAAAAACTATTTAGTTAAAAATTGTTTTTTTTTGTGGATGGAAAATTCATATTCTGGATTTAAAAATCCACTATTCGGTCAAAATTCTCTTTTTTGGTTGAGAATATATGAATAGGATTTAAAATTAATTTCTTCAGTCGAAAATTCGTTTCTTTTTAGATGAAAATTAATTTTTTTACTAAAGGTATAACCTTGTCATTTTCGCTTGAAAATTTATATTTTTAGTATGGAAATATCTTACCTCAAAAAAATGTTATTACAAAAAATGAATCCAAGGATATTACAACTTAGGGAAATTTTAGGCAGAAATTTGATCTGTTTTACAGAAAGTATTGCATTATCAATAAAATTGACGATTTTTTAACCAAATAGTTGATTTAAAAAAAATCAACAAAATAGTAAACTTTCGAAGTTTCAACACTGTAAATGAATTTTTAACTAAATAATGGAATTTTCAACAGAAGAGATCAATTGACAACCACAAATTGAATAATTAATTCAAAGGGTTATTTTTAAACAAAAAAAATCCTATTTTTAACAAAAGACTTCAATCTTTATTATAGAGTCAAATTTTCAACGAAATTCTTGAGTGTCCAACCAAATAGTTGAATTTCCAACCAAAAATATGAATTGTCAGCCACAAATAAAATAGATAAATTAACAGTCAAAAATGGAATAGCTATACTTGTAGTAAAGAAAAAAACAGATTTTCATTTTTAAAAAAAGCATCACTAAGATTTCGTTACTTCTCCCTTCTTTCAACCACTGATGTAAAAAAAAGGAAGCTATAAAATTTCGAACTTTATTTTTCATTTTAATTCTACATGCCAATTGCTTTGAAAATTAAATACCAGAATTCATATTATTTATTATAATATTGGTCATTTCAAATTGAAAAATTTCAACTGTTATTTAACGTTACAATACAAATTGTAAAGTTACAAGTCTAAAATTTTCACTGTGAAGTTTTTACCATTCAAAGCTTCCTGTTTTAAACAATTCAGTTTCAAATTGTTTAGTTTTGAATAGGATTTTAAATTGAATAACGTTTAATTATGAATATATTAAATTCAAGTTATTTTTGGATTGAAAATAATTCATTAAGTTTCAATCAGATTCAATTTGCTTTGTTATAATGGCTTTCGTATTGCAGAAGTTGAATTTTCAACATTAAAATTTGTAAATTGTTTAATTTTAAACAGATTTAAACTCGTATTGTAAAATAATTATTGTGCAATTTTCAAGACTGAGACTACACTTCAGTTTCAACAATCATTATTTAATTCATATTTACAATTGATCAAATTAAAAACATTTTTATAAACAATTTTAAATTTCAAACACTTTTAATTTTTTATTCTTAAAGTCTTCAAAACTGAATTTTTAAATTCTTTCAATTAAAAATTTATGGTTTTTTAAAATGGTTTTTTAAAAGTATTCTGTAATAGTTTGAAGGGATGTAGGATCAGAATTGCTCTAAAAAATACGATATTCAATACATGAGTAGCTCCTTATTTAGAAAAATTCTACTTTGAAAAAATCTATAGAAACCTATAAAAACTGGAATTATCTGGGAATTAATTGAGTAAATTATCACTCTGCTTTTAATTTTGTGTTTGAAATTTTGAAATAATTCTGTAGCATTCTTTCAATTCAGTTCTCAAGTTTCTGAAACCAAATTATCTCATGAAAATGGTTGTCTCGTTAATAGTTTAGTTTTCCTTTAATGATGATCTTTCCGATTGAATAATTTACTAATCTAATATTCGTACGATTTATTCCAATCAGAAATATTAGTCTACATTTTCATAGTCACTATTCGACTTTTTTTAAACGTACCTCGATTATACCTAAAGTCATGTATTTTATTTCAATTATGAATATCTGATAAAAGAGATATTAATACCAAAAGTCTCTACATGTGTGTTAATCTTTACGATCTAGATTACTGTCCTATGGGTAAACATTAAATTCAACCTTCACAATCTAGATGACTGTTTTATAGTTAAACATCGAAGCTTACCTTTTCCATGTTGATGCCTTTCCTATAGTTGAACATCAAATATGTTAACATTTACCATCTATATGGCTGTCCTACAGTCAAACATCAAATGTGTAAATCTTTACCATTTAGATGACTATCCTATAGTTAAGTATCAAATGCCTATCTATATATATCTATATATCTTTAAAATATATAGATATATATCTATATTTATCTATATATATATATATATATATATATATATAAAATGCCTATCCTATAGTTGAAAATCAAATATGTTAACCCTTACCATCTACAAAGGAATGCTCTAGATAAGTATCAAATATATAAACCTTTACCGTCTAGATGGCTGTCCTATAGACATACTTAAAATATATTAAACTTTACCGCCTAGATGACTATGTTAGCGTTAAGTATCAAATACATAAACCTTTACCATCTAGACGACTATCCTATACTTGAACATCAAATATGTTAACCTCTACCATCTAAATGACTATGCTAGCGTTATGTATCAAATATATAAACCTTCACCATCAAGATGACTGTCCTATAGTCAAACATCAAATATATTAACCTTTACCATCTAGATTACTATCCTATAACTAAACATCAAACATGTAAACCTTTACCATTTAGATGACTATCCTATAGGTAAGTATCAAATATGCTATAACATTTACCATCGTGATGTCTATCCTATAGTTAAATATCAAATATGTTAACCTTTACCATCAAGACGACTGTCCTATACTCAAACATCTAATATGTTAACCTTTACCATCTCGGTGACTATGCTCTAGATAAGTATCAAGTATATAAATCTTCAACATCTAGATAGCTGTCCTATAGACATACTTAAAATATGTTAGACTTTACCGTCTAGATGACTATGTTAGCGTTAAGTATGAAATATATGAACCTTTACCATCGTGATGTCTATCCTATAGTTGAATATCAAATATGTTAACCTTTACCATCTAGATGACTATCCTATACTCAAACATCTAATATGTTAAGCTTTACTATCTAGGTGACTATGCTCTAGATAAGTATCAAATATATAAACCTTCACCACCTAGATGGCTATCCTATAGACATACATAAAATATGTTGACCTTTACCATCTAGATGACTATGCTAACGTTAAGTATCAAATATATAAACCTTTACCATCTAGATGATTATCCTATAGTCAAGTTTCAAACATGTTAACCTTTACCATCCAGATGACTGTCCTATACTTAAACATCTGATACGTTAACCTTTACCATCTAGGTGACTATGATCTAGATAAGTATCAAATATATAAATCTTTACCACCTAGATGGCTGTACTATAGATATACATAAAATATGTGAACCTTCACTGCCTAGATGACTATGTTAGCGTTAAGTATCAATATATAAACCTTTACCATCTAGATGATTATCCTATAGTCAAGTTTCAAATATGTTAACCTTTACCATCCAGATGACTGTCCTATACTCAAACATCTAATACATTAACCTTTACCATCTAGGTGACTATGATCTAGATAAGTATCAAATATATAAACCTTTACCACCTAAATGACTATCATATATGTAAAAATACATAAAATATGTTGACCTTCACCATCTAGATGACTATGCTAGCCTTAAGTATCAAATATGTAAACTTTCACCATCGTGATGTCTATCCTATAGTTAAACATCAAATATGTTAACCTTCACCATCGTGATGCCTATCCTATAGCTAAACATTAAACATGTGAACCTTTACCATCTCCATGAATGACCTATTGTGTACGGACATGACCTTGATATTTACCGGATATGACAGGCAGCGCCCGCGGCGAAAAAAGCCTCAAATATTTTAGGGATAGAAAATTGAAATTTACATATGATAACACGTATGCATTGTTTTTAAATATAATAATTGCATAAATGATATCTTTAAAACGTATATAACGTTTTTCAAATGGAAGCAAAATAATAGAGGAAACTTTCTTGCAAAAAGATATCGTGTAAAAATTGTCTTTTCATTCCAGTTAAACCCGTTCTAGTTTCATTGTTGGTTATGAACCCAACCCTACAAATTACCGGTCGAATGTCAACAAGCGGATTGATGATGAATATTTAAAAAAAAACAGGATTTCAAGCTATAAGCCATGCAATTGATTTTCAACCTGAAACGCTCAATGAGGAAAAAAGTTTAGTAGTCATTCATGTGGTGAGGGTGCAGAAGTTGATAGTGAATGGAATAAGCAAAATTCAGTGCAGCGTAATCAGACAAACGTCTGTTAGTTCTCCCCCATACGACGTTAAATTACAGGTGTTTATTAAGTAACAAATATATAAATAAAGAGAAGTATTAGGGAATTCTATAATTATAATAATAAATTTCCTAACATTGCTCTTTATATTGAAAATATTAATAAATTAGAAATGAGGTACGAGACACTCACTGTGAAAAACTCAAGTAAATAATTACATGTACGATTGCTTTAAATTCTCCTCTTGATAAATATTGTTATTTTGTACAATAAAAATGTGCGACAGGAATCTTAGGGCATGAAAATACCAGTGGTATTTTCATCAAGAATTGTGTAATTCTCACACAAGAATATCCGTATGCTTGAAATAGAGAAAATTAGGAATATGTTATGTACATAAGGGTGGTCCAAAAACACTTCATTTTGAGAGCCTCACGACGGTCCCCCCCCCCCCACTTAATTCCAAATCCAAAAAAAGAAATTCCCTACTTTTTTTTGAATTTTCATTTAACAGGTGTTAATTTTGACTTTTGAAGTTCCCCATGTGAAATGAATGGGGAAAAAACAGTTTTTTGAGTTTTTGGAATAATTTTCCAGGGCTTTGGACAATGTTACGGGAAAGTATAGGGGCTTGTTGAAAATTATTCACGGGAGCTCAAAATATACCTTCAAAACCAAAAATTACAATTTTTTATGAAATCGACCTTTTGAGAACTTTATTCTCGTTTTTTTTTACTTTAAATTATTTCTATGAGTCTAGTGGAATACTTATCAACATTAGTTGATAAATTTTCGATTACTTGAACAAATTTATTTTGTTTTATATCATTTTTTTCGACATTTCGTTTTTTTCTAAAAACTATTACTATTGGTCCAGTTAAATGTTTATTAACATTGGTTTAGTAATTTTCAAATATTTGAACAAATGGAATTTGTTTAAATAATTTTATTTTTTATTTTTGAAAATAATAATTAAGACTAATTCTTTAGTGAAATATTGATTAACACTGGTAACTTAATTTTTGATTGTATAATAAGCACATTCCATTTGCTTCAATAATTTTTTCTCAATAATTTGTTTTTTTGATGAAAAATATTACTGTATTATCGTTAAGTGACATGAATTTATTTTCAGATATTTTTCAATCGTTGAGGTTATAAATTATTATTTATTCTCAACAACCTTTAATTTGTTTCAACAATATTTTTTCACCAAATTTGTTAGTTTTTCTTTTCTGATATTTATATTAAAACTTCCGGTTGTTGGAAACAATAATTTTGTTATATTTCTGAGTTGGTTTTAAACAAATGAAATTAGTTTACATAATTAAAAATTGATGAACCAATGTTGATAAAAATTCCAGCAAAGAAATGTTAATTTTCACACATCATAGCGAATTTTAAGTAAATAGTTTCACTTAAAACTCAGGACAACTAATAAAATGCTCAATGTCATTTAAATTAAAATAAAATATACTACATAAATGTTCTGGGGTAATTGAACTTTCTAACCTCAAAATCTGACAACTAACATTACTTCCACAAAAATAATAGCTCGCATAAATATGCAAATATATAGAATATTACTTACCCAATTAACACAATAGTTTGTCCAGATACATTTTTCGAAAAACAAGAAGATTCAGGTGCTTTATGTGATATTTGTGATCCGATAGATCTGTCACAGACAGCTAATTCAAAACTCAACTCCGATCAAACCGTTTGATAGACTCGAGCAAAGGTTTTTTTCCTAAATCGAGATTTTATCAGTTTTCCTACAGACACTCTCGTTATCCGATAGCTAAACTCTTATTTTCAGTGAAAATTCATTTATTTTCAATCGCATGTAAACAAGTGGCATTCATCCCAAAAAAGTCGCCGCTTTTAGGCGACAGATGGCGCCAGGTTATTTCCACGGCCGTACTTAATACTATATTTAAACATCAAATATGTTAACATTTACCACCGTGATATCTATCCTATAGTTGAACGTCAAATATGTTAAGCTGTACAATCGTGATGCCTGTACTATAGATAAACATCAAGTATGTTAACCTTTACCATCTAGATGATTTTTCTACACTCAAACATCAAATATGTTAACCTTTACCATCTAGGTGACTATGCTCTAAATACGTATCAGAAATTTAAACATTTACGATCTAGATGGCTGTCCTATAGACATACTTAAAATATGTTAAGCTTTACCGCTTAGATGACTGAATTAGTGGTAAGCATCAAATATATAAACCTTTACCATCTAGATGACTACCCTATTTTAAAGTTTCAAATATGTTAACCTTCACCATAGTGATATCGATCCTATAGCTGAACGTCAAATATGTTCAACTTTACCATCGTGATCCCTATACTATAGTTGAACATCAAATATGTTAACCTTTACCATCTAGATGACTGTCCTACACTCAAACATCAAATATGTTAACCTTTACGATCTAGGTGACTATGCTCTACATAAGTATCAAATATATAACCCTTTATCATCTCGATGGCTCTCCTATAGATATACATAAAATAGGCTAACCTTCATCATCTAGATGACTATACTAGCTTTAGGTATCAAATATGTAAACCTTTACCATCGTGATGTCTATCCTATAGCTGAACATCAAATATGTTAACCCTTACCATCGTCATGCCTACTCTATAACTAAACATTAAATATAACATTTATCATCTCGATCACTGTCCTATAGTCAATCATCAAACATGTAAACCTTTATCATCTAGATGAGTATCCTATAGTTGAGTGTCAAATATGTTAACCTTTACCAGCGTGATGCCTATCCTATAGTCAAACATGAAATATCTTGACCACTACCATCTAGATGACTATGCTGCCGTCCTGATGAAGAAACTATACAACAGCATTTGAAAAAAACTAAGATATTTAATAATACGCGTTTTCATCTGTACCTTTTAACGTATGAGTGTTTTTGAAAGAAATATTACTGTTCTCAGGTAAATCGGACATGCTATATTCATTGAAGCAACAAAGAATGGCGAATTCCAATCATCCTTACTAATAAACACATCTGCGCAGATGTGCTGCCGAATACAGAAATCAGCCTTCAGGAACCCCCCCCCTTCCTGCTGGAGAAACTTAAAGACTACAAATTTTCCAAAAATTGATAAGGAGTTATATTATGATATAATCATTCATTAATTATTGGTTTGCAATTGGTCGTTAAGTTTTGTTAATACAAGACGTATCAATAATTCAAAAGTAATTAATTTGATATTTGGTTATTAGCATCATTGTGTGAGCACAACATAAAACAAAAGAGTATACAGTGTTTGGTCAAGTTAATAATCGTTTATTAGAAACATTAGATTTCATTCAACAGTGTCATTAGCACAACTTATGACTGACAAGCATAACAAAAAATTCTAACAATAAATAATATCTCTTAAAGGAGAAGATTTTTAATACATATGTGAATTACCCAGATTCTACTAAATTTAACTTGACATTTTTTTATATATCATTTAAATGTTGAAATGGTTCTGAATTCAATTTCTTAGTTTACTAATTTGAATTCTAAACCTAAAATTCTTTTTATAGAGAATTATTTCTAACGAAGAACGGCTATTATTTGGAGTGGTTCGGTAGACCAAGTAAATAATTTTTTTTACAACTAATCTAAGATCTGTCAGTTGAATATATATTGAGGTTAAAATTCTCCCTTCAAAATAACTAGTATCCAAGACATTATTCCCCAACTCGATTCTGAATTGAATGTTCTCATTTTTCCAAATATAATGAAAAATTCACTTTACATGATCATTTCTCAATTTTTTAGGTACAATTATTGATTTTTTTTTATACGGAAGAATTTAAGAAACTATATTACTACAAAGACTAGAGATGAAACTGAATTATTTACAATAATATATTATGTATTTTTACAGCAATATTTATAATTTTATTATAAGCTTTCTTATAACAAAATCATGCGATTGATGTTTTTGAAAATATTGTCGACTTATCTCACAATTTTGAAATTAATAGCTTCTTATTTATTTGAAAAAATAACAATTTTTCTAATGTCACCAAATGGTTACGATACTCTCTGAAAGGATCATGATGTATTAATTATATTCCTTCAATTATTTCAGATAATTAGTAATAAATCGATTAATAATCAACTAGAATTATTTTTACTTAACAAATAAAAAATGCAGATGTGCTATCAAAAAGAAGGATCGGTGGCTCAAAGTTACCATCGAATCCGGGTCAAGAAACTTAAGGGGGTATTTCGATTTGACTGAGCTTTTTCAGGCGTTTTTCAAAAATTCATAAAAAATACAATTGTTATTATTTTTGAATGAAAGTTTTTTTATATTTCCGAGCAAATCTTACACTGGAAAAATACATGGTTATCAATTAAAAAAGGAATAATAGGGGACGCTGCAGAATTTCAAAAAATGTGTCTCGGAAACGACACCCTAACTTGGCTGACATGATTCAGCTGCTTCAGGTCATCTGAAACAAAAAAATCGAAAAGATTCTTAAAATATACGAGTACGGCTATAGCCGGGACTAGAACAAATGAAAAATATTGGAAACTGACGAAATGGCGCCCATTTGAAATGTTGATTGTGAATTTTGACTTCTTTGGGGGTAGTTTTTGACTTGCTGAAAATTCAGAAATCATTATTTTTTATTTATCCTAGTTGGAGACAAATGTATGAATGCTTTCGAAACATCATATTCGGAAAGGAAAACCTGTTCGAGACGAACAATGACTCTATTATATACACTTATGACCTGCCTGCCTGACAGCCGAGGCGGCCCTCCACAGCGTGCGGCTGAGTACTCTCCGCTCTGCGCAGTTGACCCTGCTGCAGCTTCGTTGAAAAATCCGAACCAAACAAATCCCTTTGCGTACAAATTCCACATACTATATACTATCAAAAAATCGATTATTTGGTCCGGTCAAATAGAAATACCCCCTCATTATGTACTTGTAACTATTCGATTACAGGAAATCGAACTGCAGAAAGACCGAGGACCCTCATGAGAAAAAACACATCTGCGCAGATGTTTCTTTTATCAAGATCTGAGGGCTCAGCACAATCCCGAATCCTGGAATTTGTGTCGATGTGCTAGAATATGTGCAAATGTATTGTTTCTTCATCAGTAATTCTCGAAAATCGCTGTAGATGCTAACTGAGACCTGATTATCGCGATATTAAATTAAAATTTTTGATAATGATCAGCATAGCTAAATCCGGCTCTTCATTACGAATACGGCGATATAGAAGGCTCAATTTTTTATAAAAATGCAGTTGTACAGTTTCTTCATCAGGACGGCAGTATGCTTGAGTTAAGTATCAAATATGTAAAGCTTTATCATCTAGATGACTATCCTACAGTGGAGTGTCGAATATGTTAACCTTTACCATCGAGATGACTGTCCTATAGTTGAAAATCAAATATGTTAACCTTTACTATCGTGATGACTGTCCTATAGTCAAACATCAAATATGTTAGCCCTTACCATCTAGGTGACTATGCTAGCGTTAAGTATCAAATATGTAAAGCTTTATCATCTAGATTACTATCCTATAGTTGAGTGTCAAATATGTTAACCTTTACCATCATGATGCCTATCCTAAAGTTGAACATCAAATATGTTAACATTTACCATCTAGATGGCTGTCCTATAGTTAAACATCCAAGTTAGGCGTTACCATCTAGGTGACTATGCTAGCGTTAAGTATCAAATATGTAAAGCTTTATCATCTAGATGACTATCCTATATTTAAGTGTCAAATACCTTTATTTTACCATCTAGGTGACTATGCTAGCGTCAAGTATCAAATATGTAAAGCCTTATCATCTAGATGACTATCCTATAGTTGAGTGTCAAATATGTTAACCTTTACCATCATGATGCCTATCCTAAAGTTGAACATCAAGTATGTTAACATTTACCATCTAGATGACTGTCCTAGAGTTAAACATCAGAGTTAACCGTCACCATTTAGATGGCTATTCTATAGTTAAGTGTGAAATATCTTAACCTTCGCCATTTAGATGCCTATCCTATAGTTAAACACTGAATATGTTAACCTGAAACATCTAGAGGCTGTCCTATAGTTGAACATGAAAAATGTTAATCTTTACCATCTATATGTTGAGGGTGAACATCCATTTTTCTCCGTATGGTATACATTCATTCTGTGGACTTTTATGGAGTTCCTCATCGATGCACTCCAGATATCACGCCAAAGATTTGTAAAAAAAAGTTGATGACGAATGTCACATAAATAGAGGTCGGATAAGAAGAAGAAGAAGAAGAAGGTGGGGAATTCGACAGTCGATCTTCGACGAAGTCGGAAGAATTTATGGGAGCCAAGGCGTGGTTACGACGATCGAGTTCAGGAGAGCGAAGACGGAGGAAGAACTTGTGTGAGATGAGCCTGGGTATCCCGAAGAATGTCAACTTCCTCTAGTAGTCCTTCCTCAGCGACTCAGCCAGAACCTGGCTTTCCGAGTCCTTCCACCACGATGTTCTCTCGGAAGAGTCCAATGGCTGTCGAGGATACAAAGGAACGAGCCAATTACACTCTTGGCACGTACGGCATCCCAGAGACAAAGCAAAAACTTTCAAACGCGCCGCCAGCAAGAGCAGCGGCCACGTTCACGGAAACTGCCGAGTGCCGATTCCGTACGGCGTGCCAAATCGCCTTCAGGCTTGCTTGCGACTACTTCAACTTCAACTTTGACTGCACTTTATCGACAATACGGGAAAATAAAATAGATAAAAAGTAGGCAATCTTCTTGTGGACATGGAAGAGAACCGAGTGTCACACTGTTTCTCATAGGAGATGTTCTCTATCTTCTCATGGACAGAAGGTTCGCCAAAAGTAGATTTTCATCAGGTGAATTGCATTCGACCATTTTTTGAATTTAACATTAAAATCCATCTACAATGATAGCGATTCATCTACCATATGATCGACGACAAACTTAAGTTTGTGGCACATCCTTCTTTAAAAGAAATTCTCTTAAGATAAGTTTGTTACTTTTTTCAAAAGTAACTTATAACTTAATCACGATTTTTGCAGTAACGTGGAACGTTAATGTTAATTAATTTGAAGTTACTTTCTTTTTTCGAAAATTCATATTTTTTGGGTTATGCAACTGTAAATGACTTCAAATTAAAGTCTTTTATGGAAAATTTTAGCATTCTGTTAAAAATTCAACTATTCTCTTTGGTTTAACTTTTTAGTTGAAAAATCATATTTTCGGTGAAAAATTTTATGTATTTGAATTGATTTTTTTTTTCAATTCAACTGTATTTGACGTAAATCCAAATCTTTTTTGGTTGAAATAATATCCACTATTATATTCCTTGATGAGAACTCATCTATTTCGGTTGAAAATTTATGTGTTTTGTTAAAACTTGAACTATTTTATTTGTTTGAGAAGTAACTTTTTCGTTGGAAAATATATTTTCTATTTGAAAATGCAACAGTTTTGAAAAAAATTGGCCTCTTTTGGTTGAAAATTCATCTCTTTTAGTTTTAACTTTAACTAAATTGTCAAATTTATATATTTTTTTTAAAGTCTATCTCTATGGTTGAAAATTGAACTATTCTGTACAAAAAATTCGTTTCTTTTTGGGTTTGAAAATAATTTTCTTGACAGTAAATTTCACTACTTCCTTGGAAATTCTTTTTTGAAATTAATTTTTTAAATTAAGCTTTGACTACTTTTCTAAGAATTATTTTTTTAGATGAAAATTTAATTATTTTACTAAACATTCGTATTTTTTTGTGAAAGATTAATTTTTCTAACTAGACTTTAAATACTGAATTTTCAGTATTAATTTTTCTTGGTTGAACGTTAAACTAATTTGTTGTAAAATTGAAAAAACGAAGAAACTGTCAAAAAAGATTCTGGAAGATTTTAAAGAAATTTTCTTAATTTTGCGGATTTTTTTCAGAGCTTTAGGAAAAATTCGAATTATTTTGAAATATATTCAGAAATCTTCGAAAAAGTTTAAAAATGTATTCAAATTTCACAAGATTTCAGAAAACTTAACATAGAATTTAAATTTTGGAAGATTTCAAAATAAAATATTGAAAATTTTCAAAGATTTTGAAAGGTTTTAAGAATGAACATTTATGAGCATTTTGAATTGAGATTTGAAAAATCATACTTTCTACTTTTATTAATAATAGTTACATTATTTAAATTTCGCGGGAAAATGTATTGCTGCATATTGGAAAGAGCGCTCAATTTAAACCTGAAAGATTAATAATGTTAATTCAAAATAAATTTTATTTCTAAATATATTTAAAACACTTTTTAGTTGTGTTTTTAAATCAAAAAGATAATTGTGAACCAAAGAAACGAATTTTTAACTAAAATGATGAATCTTAAACAAAAAATATGAATTTTTAACCAAATCGTTAGTAGAATTTTCAACCCAAAATATTAATTTTCTAATAAAGAAGACTCATTTTCGACAAATTTAATGAATTTTCATCCAACAAAAAATAAATTTTCAACCGAAATTAGAATAGCTAAAATATCAGAAAAATAAATATTCGACCAAAAAAAGAACGAATTTAGAAAAAAAAAAAAATTCCATAACAAAAAAATGATTTTTTAACCAAAAACAGAAGAATTAAATTTTCAGTTAAGACCATCAATTTTCAAACAAAAAGATGAATTCTCAAAAAGTGTAATAAGCCAATAAACCAAAAATATAATATTTCAATTTGCAGTTAGAGAAGTAAATTTAAAAAAAAACGAGTTTTCAGCAAAATTAATTATGTATCAACTCAAAATATAAATTTTAAAGCGGAAATGGAATAGTTACATCTTTAGTTTGAGAAATTAATTTTCAACTAAAAAGAAAGAAATTTACAGCCCCAGAAATTATTTTTTAATCACAATGATGAATTTTCAACAAAAAATATGACATTTTTTCCAAATAGTGGATTTTTCAATCCAAAAGATGAATTTTTTATCAACAAAAAAACGATTTTTCCATTAAACATCTGTTTTTAATGAAAGAAATTAATTCTTAATAGAAAATAGAGTAATTTAATTTTCTACTAAACAGATTATTTTTTTACGAGAAAAATGGAAAAGTTCAAGTGAATTTTCAACTAAAATTATGAATCTTCAAATAAAACAAAATTTAATTTTTAACCAAATATATTAATTTCAAACTAAAAAGATAAATTCTCCACGAAAGATAAAGTAGGATAATTTTCAGCTGACAAACAAAATTTGAAAACAAAAAACAAACAAATTTTCAAGCAAAGAAATTAATTTTTGACCAAAAAGATGAAATTTTAACTAATGAGAATACTATTTTACCAAAAAAAAAAAAACGGATTCTCAACAAATAGTTCATTTTCACCGAAAACAGATAAATTTTGAACTAAAAATATAATAGTTAAATTGACAGTAAAAAAAATTAATTTCTAATGAAATTCAAGCAAATCTTCAACAAAATAGTATAATTTTTAACCAGGAATATTAAATTTCTATCAAAAAAGATAAATTTTCAACAAAAAATGGAAGTTATAATTCCAGTTAAAAAAAATAATTCTAAATAAAAAAATCCAATTTTCTACTGAAAAGATCAATTTTAAAAATTTCAACCAATAAGATGAATTTCTAAAAAAGTACAGGAATTTTCAACCAAATGTTTGAATTTTTTAAGGAATTTCCAATATAAAGGATGAATTAGTCACCAAGAATTTACATTTAAAATTCCTCTATTCCAAATACGTAATTTCTGACAATGTTCATGATGTTGTGAAATGATTATCTGAATTTAATTTTTCAAATTATATGTAAATATGTATTAATTTTTTTAACAAATTACTGTGTAAGGTTACCAATAAATCAAATTTTCAGAAATGAACGTGAAAATTCAAAAGAAATGTAAAGTAAAAATTACTTGAATGCCTGGATGAAAATGATAGTTTAATTCTGTTCATATCGTGTACAGATTAATTAATCATGAGCTGATTAATTTTTTCAACAACATTAACTTACATCAAGATTAAATTTAAATTTGCATGAATTAAATATTTACATAAATTGATGATTTACTTGAAGGCTATTTAATTTAATATAAGCTATAATTTTGATAATGAAAAGTTATTCGTGTTTAAAATACCTTTATTTTCCAATTGTATAATTTTTGTAAATTTTTGTGATGTTGTGAAATGAGTATCTGAAGTCTGCTTTCAATATTATATGTACATTTATTCCACTTTTCTATGGAATTAGTTTAAAAGGTTATTATTAATTCAAATTTTCAGAAAAATATAAAGTAAAAATCATTGGAAGGTTTCACTGGAGAAAACTGTTTATTACTTTTTATGTTGTGATATGATTAATTAATATTTACATACATTTACATTATTTCTGGAATCAATTTTAAAGGTCATTAATAAATTTAAATGTATTGAAATGCAATTTCAAATGAAAAAATATATTTTGAATTCATATGAAAAAAGGTAACCTACATCTTGTGTAAGATTATTCCAATTTCATAATTTTCAAAATGTTTACGATGTTGTGAGATAATTTCATAAATTCAATCTCCAACATTATATGTGAATATGTTCTAAGTTTTCACGAAATTAGTTCAAAAGATTATGAATAATTCAATTTTTTAGAATAGTGTAAGATACAAATTATTTTGATGTTTCAATGCAAATAATATTGGTGATTGATTGTTATGCTATGAGCTGATGAATTAACTATTATTAACTATCAACTGATGAATTTTTTTCCAAAAAGTGGATTACATAAAAATTGAATTTGAATTGTTTTTAAATAATTATCTCCATTAAAATTATATATTTTTTACAAATTTTTGTGATGTTGTGAAGTGATTTTTTGCATGCAATTTTCCAAATTATATGTATATATATTATTAAATGCTCTCTTTTTTCATACTTTTTATGTTTTGAACTGGTTAATTAAGAATTAGCTGATTAGTTTTGTTCACAATGCTACATTTTAAAATAGCCCTATTCCAGTTGCATTAATTTTCAATTGTTGCTGAGGTTGCGAAATGAGTATCTGAATTCAATTTTCGAAATTATATGCACATATGCTTTCATTTTTCCTAAAATTATTCTAAAAGGTACTTGAAATTTGATAATTAAATTATTATAAATATTCCCTTTGCCTAAGAATTTAGGAAAATCTTTAACCATTGAAATACACATCACGCTGATATTCATTTGAACAACAATAATTATGAAATTAATTCAAATTTTCATAACAATATAAAGTAAAAATTATTTGAATGTTTTAATGAAAATAATTATTTCATACTTTTCATGTTCCAAACTGATTAATTAATTATTAGCTGATTAATTTTTTGCACAATATTAAATTACTTAAAGATTGAATTTCAATTTTTTAATATTAAATAACATGAATTTATTATTTACTTGAGGGTGACGTAATTGAATATTGGCTATCATTCATATGATAAAAGTTTATCTATTTTAAAAATACCTCTATTCCAATTATGTCACTTTTTCAAGTTTTCGTGATGTTGTGAAATGATTATCTAGATTCAATTTTCAAAATAATGTTTTAAATTTTTCTGAAATTAGTTTAAAAGGTTGATAACAATTAAAATTCTTTCAAAATATATAATGAACATTATTTAAATGTTTTTATGGGAATAATTGTCTATTGTTTCTTAGGTTGGAAAATTAGTAATTAACTATCAGCTCATTAGTGTTTTTACAATATTAAATTATATAAGGATTGAACTATAATTTTTCTATATTAAGAATTTATTTATATTTAGCATATCTCTGTTGCAGCATGCAACTATACAATTTTTTTAAATTTTTGTGCTATTTTCGAATCAGTATCTCAATTCCGTTCTCACAATTCTATGTAAATATGTTTTAATTTCTTCTGAAATTGATTTAAAATTTTAATCATAATTTTCATGAAAATATAAAGTAAAGTTTAGTTGAATGATTCAATGGAAATATTTGTTCATTAATTTTCACCTTGTAAACTGATTAATTTTTCCCATATTGAGCCATATAATTATCGAATTTTCATTTTTATTTGGTGTGGTAACAGGAATTGATTACTGACAATAATATTATATCATTTAATATTGGCTATGATCTGTACAACAAAAGTTTGTTTATCTTTCATACCTCTATTACAATCGAGTAATCTAACATGACGTCATGGTTATGATAGGATAGGTTTAATGATGATAGGATGTCATGAAGGTTACCATAGTTGGTATATATTTACAATAAAATAAGATATGCTAAAATTTCAGGTTGGAAGCGCATAGCGCGCGATTGATGATTTTAATGAAATCTATAATTTCAGATTTCTAGGTAACTTTTCCTCAATATTGCAGATGTTTCGAATGATTAATATAAAATCTTTGATTCGGGTTAGTCTACTTTAGGCCATGAGCTTGGACCCTTGGACTTACTTGGACTGTTATTACGGAAAACAATTTAAGCCTTAATGCTGGGGTCGATCGAAGGATATATTTCCAAAATTTACGGTTTCGACATAAAGGACAGATGTTAGTCGGCGCGAATAGAAAATTGAGTACAGGTGATACATACAATATAAATCGCACCTTGGTGAAATTACGTGTCATTTGTAAAACAAAACTCGAAAACTTCACAACTTATACACTCAGAGAACGATTTGGTTGAATCAACAACATTTTTGTTGGTTCAACCATAGAATTTGGTTATTATATGGACAACAAAATATTTGGATGACCCAACTCAATTTTTTGGTGGTTTTAAGAAAATTTGTTGGTAGATGGAATATTTGGCTGATTCAACCAACAAAGTTGTTTAGGTCAATCAAATATTTTGTTGAATCAACAAAAATTTGTTTCATTTAACCAAATTTTCAGGTATATACAACAAAACAGTTTTTTTGGTTCAAGAAAAGTTTTTTTCTGAGTTTATACAATTGATAGTATAGGGGAGGTTAGCCACCTTTTTAAATTGAAAATTGTTGAAAGGATTTTTCGCGCAGATCAATATTTATGAAGTTATTAATAATTTTGACTTTTTGAAAAATTAGTTTTTTTTCAAAGTCTCGAAAAATATTGATTTTTAAGATGAATTTTTGTCGCAAAAATTGCAGATCTCGTCGAAACACATATTTTTTATGTTCATACTTTTTCTCTAAAATTAATATTTTTTTAGAAAAATGGCAAAAATGATTTTTCATATTTCCTCTTTTTTTTCTTTAAAACTTGTTTGGACATCGCAAGTTTCGAAACGTTTTTGTGAAAAAAGATCTGAAAATTTATTTTTGACAATTTTTCTCGAGAAATATTAATTTTAGAAGAAAAATGAATATAAAAATTTGTGCGATGACGAGATCTACAACTTTTGTGAACATTTTTTTTTTAAATATATATTTTTCGAGATTTTGATTGTTAAGAACTCGTTTTTTGTTCCTCAAAATGTATTTGCTTTAATGATAATTTAACTTTCAACTAAATTTTTTTTGAATGTTTCTATTTGTAGTTTATAAAATCCTTTTTTGAGTTGAATAATGATTTTTCAACAGAAAATATAGATATTCTATTTTTGGTTGAGTGTTTATCTTTTATATTTAAAAATTGGTCTCTTATTTTGAAAATTCAACAACTTGTTATAAAACTTAACTGTTCTGTAAAAAATTGGCTTTTTGGTTCAAAAATTCACATCCCAATTAAACTATTCTATTTTTTGTTGAAAACTATTTTTGTCAGTATTTAGTTAAAAGTAGAACTACTCTACTAATAATTCAATTAAAAATAATAAATTTCTTCAACTGACAATGAGGCTTTAATCCATTTTTTTAATACGTCTTTTATGTTAAAAAGCTTAATAATTGCTTCGTTAAAAATTTATTTTTTAATAGTGATTTATCTCTTTCTTTGAAAATTTGACAGTTTGGTCGAAAATTAATTCTTTTAACTGAAAATTTTAATATTTTGTTGAAAATTTGTTTTTTGTTTCTTGACAATAAATTTCTTTGACTGAAAATTTAACTATTCCATTTTTGAATTAAAATAGTTTTTCATTCGGTTAAAAATTCAACTATTTCTTTAAAAAAAATTATCAGTAAAAATCAATTTCTTTAACTGAGAATAAATCTGTTCCGTTTTTGATTGAAATTTTTTTTATTTGGATGTCAGATTGCCTTGTTGAAATTTGAACTTTTTTAGTTGAAAATCAAACTATTTATTTTTGAAAATTAAGCTACTTTTTTGAAATTTATTTTTTCCCTGCTTTTCTCTCGCGATATTTATGAAAAATAATCAATTGTTTAAATAAGCATGTTCGTTAACTTGCAGTAATTATTAACTCACTAAGTGAAAAGTGGATAAGAAGTTGAAGAGTTCAGAAAAAATCGTAACTTTCTAGCACTCATCTGAGAGAAAATAGTTTTAAACAATAATATATTGTTTAAACAACTATCTTTGTTAACTCGCATTATTTATTACTTCACTGAGTAAAAAGTGGTTGAAAAGTTGAAAATCTCAGAATAAACCGCAACCATCTAGCAATAATAAAGAAGAAGATAGTTATAAACAATAATAATTTGTTTAAATAATTATTTTTGCGAAATTGAAGTAATTATCAACTCACTCTGAGTGAAAAATAGCCAAATATTGAAAAATTTCACGAAAGGACCACAACTTTCTAGCATTATTCAAATTGAAAATTATTAATGCTGATAATGAATTGTTTAAACAAATAATTTTGTTAACATTAATATTTTATTTGTCTAATTTCCATTTAAAATTGGACAAGAAAACTGATTTCACTTGTTGTTTACTTTTACCGTCAGCCAGATAGTGGCAAATCCATCACGTTGATGTGGATAGGGAAAGGATAGGATGAGATAGAGGAGAGGGAATTGAAAAACATAGACGTAAATTTAGATAAGCAGAGATAGAAGAAAATGTACATGCATAGATAAAGGATGAGATGAGATAGCAAAGAGGGGATTGAAATGGATAGACTGGAATTCAGATTGACAAAGATGTAGAAAAAGATAGACGTTGATGGGAGCAGTATGGGATGAGATAGATAAGAGTAGATTAAAAAAGATAGACAGGAATTTAGATTACCAGACTTAGAAAAAGATTTACATGAATAGACGTATTATAGGATTGACATGATTAGACGTATTATAGGATTGACATGAATAGACGTACTATAGGATAAGACAAAGAAGAAGATAAAGGTAGATGAAGGACAAGATGAATAGTCAAAGAGGGATTGAAAAGGATAGACGGAAATTTAGATTGACAGAGAGATAGTAAAAGATTGACATGGATAGATGAAGGATAGAATGAGATAGAGAAGAGAGGATTGAAAAAGATAGACAGGAATTAAGATTGAGAAAGAAATAGAAAAAGATTGACGTAGATAGACGAAGGATAGGATCAGATAGCGAAGAGGATTTTGGAAAAGATTGACAGAAATTTAAATTGAAAGAGAGATAGTGAAAGATTGACGTGGATAGATCAAGGATAGAATGAGATAGAGAAGAGGGGATTGAAAAAGATAGACGGGAATTTAGATTAACAGAGTTGGAAAAAATTGACATAAATAGATGTGGTTTAGGATGAGATAAAGAAGAGGAGATTAGAGAAGGCAGCCGAGAATTGAGATTGAGAGAAATAGAAGAAGATTGAGAAGGGGAGATTAAGGATAGACCGAGATAGAGTAGAGGAGATTGACTATTGTAGACAGGAATTCAGATTGAAAGAGAGATAGAAAAATATGGATTCGGATAAATGAAGAATGGTATAAGATACAAAAGAGGAAATTAAACAAGATAGACAGGAATTTAGATTAGGAAAGAAATAGAAAAAGATTGTCGTGGAAAAATGAAGAGTAGGATAAGATAGAAAAGATGGTTCTGAAAGAGATAGACATGATTGAAGAAGAGATATAAGAGGATAGACTTCATAGATGTAGTATTGGATGGGACAGAGAGGAGGATATAGACAAAGACGGAATAAAATTGAGATCTAAAGAGATAGTAAAAGACTGACGTGAACAGATGAAGGATAGAATGAGATGGACAAGAGGGTATTGAAAAAGATAGATGCGAATTCAGATAGAAAAATAGACAGAAAAATGTAAACGTTGATAAGTATATTAGACGATAAGATAGGAAAGGAGAGAATACAAAAGATAGATCTAAATTGGGATTGACAAAGAGATAGAGAAAGATTGACGTGGATGGATAAAGGATAGGATGAGATAGAAAAGACAAATTAGGAGTTTCCTACTAATTCAGACACAAAGAGGTCTATAGATATATTTTTGACGGTACACATCAGAATAAATTTCCAATGTAGCTTCTGGATGATAAGCAGATATGCCTAATCAGCAATCATCAAGATAACAGATTCAGGCAAAAGATTGACATGGATAGACGTATTATAGGATAAGGTAAAGAAGAGGATGAAGGAGTGAATGGACAGGGTGAATAGACAAAAAGGGATTGAAAAAGAAAGACGAGAATACAGATTAACAGAGTTGGAGAAAGATTAGCATGAAGATAAGTATTCTAGGATAAGATAGAGGAGAGAAAGTTGAGAGGGATAGACAGGAATTCAGATTTGAAGAGAGATAGAAGTAGATTGACGAGGGGAACTTAAGAACAGAATGAGATAGAGAAGTGGAGATTAAAAAATACAGACAGGAATTTAGAATGGAAGAAAGATAGAAAAATATGGTCCCGGATGTATAAAGAATAGTATAAGATACAAGAGAGGGAATTAAACAAGATAGACAGGAATTTAGATTAGGAAAGAAAGAGACAAAGATTGTCGTGGAAAAATGAAGAGTAGGATAAGATAGAAAACATGGTTCTGGAAGAGATAGACATGATTGAAGAAGAGATATAAGAGGATAGACACCATAGATGTAGTATTGGATGGGACAGAGAAGAGGATGTAGACAAAGATAGAAATAAATTTAGATTAAAAGAGATAGTAAAAGATTGACGTAAGCAGATAAAGGATAGAATGAGATGGACAAAAGGGAAGAGGAGATCACAAAAGATAGACCTAAATTTAGATTTATAAAGAGATAGAAAAAGATTGACCTAGGTAGACAAAGGATAGGATGAGATAGAAATGACGAATTAGGAGTTTCCTATATGTCTAATTAGCAGTCATCAAGGTAACAGATTCAGGCATTTTGTAGTTGTCATGATTCTTATATAGAGACTGGAATTCAGGTTTTTAAAGAGATCGGAAAATATAGACGTTGATAGAAGCAGTATGGGATGAGATAAATAAGAGGAGATTAACAAAGATAGACAAGAATTTAGATCACCAGACTTAGAAAAAAACTGACATGAATAGACCTATTATAGGATAAGGTAAAGAAGAGGATAAAGCTAGATAAAGGACATAATGAATAGACAAAAAGGGATTGAAAAGGATAGACGGAAATTCAAATTGACAGAGGGATAGTAAAAGATCGACGCGGATAGATGAAGGATAGAATGAGATGGATAAAAGGCTATTGAAAAGGATAAATAGGAATTCAGATTGAAAGATAGACAGAAAAATGTAAACGTTGATGAATGTATTAGACGATAATATAGGGAAGAGGAGATTACAAAAGATAGTCCTAAATTAAGATTTATAAAGAGATAGAAAAGGATTGACCTAGATAGACAAAGGATAGGTAATAGATTTGGGTATTTTGTAGTTGTCATGAATCTTATATAGAGACTGGAATTCAGGTTGATAAAGAGATAGAAAAAGATAAACGTTGATAGAAGCAGTATAGGATAAGATAGATAAAAGGAGATTGAGAAAGATAGACACGAATTTAGATCACCAGACTTAGAAAAAAATTGATATGCATAGGCGTATTATAGGATAAGATAAAGAAGAGGATGGAGGTAGATAAAGGACAGGATGAATAGACAAAAAGGGATTAAAAAGGATAGACGGAAATTAAGATTGACAAAGAGATAGTGAATGATTGACGTGGATAGATGAAGGGTAAAATGAGATAGAGAAGAGGGGCTTGAAAAAGATAGACGGGAATTCAGATTAACAGAGTTGGTAAAAGATTGACATAAAGATACGTATTATAGGATAAGATAAAGGAGAGAAAGTTGAAAGGGATAGACAGGAATTCAGATTTGAAGAGAGATAGAAGTAGATTGACGAGGGGAAATTAAGGACAGAATGAGATAGAGAAGTGGATATTGACAAATAATTAAAAAAGATAGACAGGAATTTAGATTAACGAAGAAATATAAAAAGAATGTTGTAGATAAATGAAGAGTAGGATAAGATAGAAAAAACGGGTTTGATAGACGTGAATTTAGTTTGAAGAAGAGAAATAAAAGGATAGACTTCATAGATGTATTGGATGGGACAGAGAAGAGGATGTTGACAAACATAGACATAAATTTAGATTGAAAGAGATAGTCAAAGATTGACGTGGATAGACAAAGGATAGGATGAGATAGAAAAGACAAATTAGGAGTTTCCTACTAATTCAGACACAAAGAGGTCTACAGACAAATGTTTGATCATCAGAAATTTTTGATGATCAGAATAAATCTCGAATGTAGCTTCTGGATAATAAGCAGATATGCCTCATTAGCAGTCCTCGAGATAACAGATTCAGGCTTTTTTTAGTTGTCATGAATCTCATACAGAGACTGTATTTCAGGTTGTTAAAGAGATAGAAAAAAAGACGTTGATAGAAGCAGTATGGGATCAGATAGATAAGAGGAGATTAAAAAAATAGACAAGAATTTAGACTACCAGACTTAGGAAAATATTGACATGAATAGACGTATTGTAGGATACGTGAAAGAAAAGGATGGAGGTAGATAAAGGACAGGATGAATAGACAAAAAGGGATTGAAAAAGATAGACGGGAATTCCGATTAACAGAGTTGGAGAGAGATTAGCATAAAGATACGTATTCTAGGATGAGATAAAGGAGAGAAAGTTGAAAGGGATAGACAGGAATTCAGATTTGAAGAGAGATAGAAGTAGATTGACGAGGAGAATTTGAGGATGGAATGAGATAGAGAAGAAGAGTTTAACAAATATAGACAGGCATTTAGATTGAAAGAGAGATAGAAAAATATGGTTCCGGATGTATGAAGAATAGTATAAGATACAAAAGAAGAATTCAAAAAGATAGACAGGAATTTAGATTAACAAAGAAATAGAAAAAGACTGTCGAGGATAAATGAAGAGTAGGATAAGGTAGAAAAGACGGGTTTGATAGACCTGAATTTAGTTTGAAGAAGAGAAATAAAAGGATAGACTTCATAGATGTATTGGATGGGACAGAGAAGAGGATCTTGACAAACATAGACATAAATTAAGATTAAAAGAGATAGTCAAAGATTGACGTGGATAGACAAAGGATAGGATGGGATAGAAAAGACAAATGAGGAGTTCTCTACTAATTCAGACACAAAGAGGTCTACAGACAAATGTTTGATCATCAGAAATTTTTGATGATCAGAATAAATCTCGAATGTAGCTTCTGGATAATAAGCAGATATGCCTTATTAGCAATCATCAAGGTAACAAATTTAGGCATTTCGCAGTTGTCATGAATCTTATTCTAGCATCGCACCAAGCACATCTCTAGGGTCATTAGGCATCTTCCGGTTCCGCGGTACAAGGTCCAAGACATTGGTCAAGAGGCGGGTGAAACACTATAAACCATATTAAGCAGAATCATAAAAAGGTTCCTATGAAGGCTAATTTCAAATCCCAGGAAGGTTCTTGTCTTGAGTTCCCTGCTTGATTCTGAGGGCATGTCGTATATATTTATTGAGACAATAAACCGCAATTATGCCCACTATAACCGACTAACTAACCGCCTCACCGCGATCAAAGAAGTTTTTTGACTCTTCTTCCTCATCTTCTTCTTCTTCTTCTGGTTACCACGATGATGCATTAGTAAAGGAAACGGTACAAGTTTTGCAAAAAAATCTTTCATATGTGGATCCTCCCACTCAGAACGAGAAGCCCAAAAACATTATTTCAACTGTATCAATCAGAGTTGTCCAAAAAAATCATTCTTCTGATATTTCAAAGTCTCGCCCCCTCATTTTGTTTCTTTTTTGTAAAAAAAAATTTTCCTAATACGAAGCCTGAATTTAAAAAAAAAATTAAGTTCACTCTTAATTTTTCCAAAACTCACCCCTTTAGACTCTAAAAAGTATGTTTTATGATAAGTTGTATGAATAACATGGAATGGTACGGTTTGAAATAATATGGTAATTATTATTTCAATTTTTTATATGTAGAAAGTTATTTTTACCCCCTAGGGAGTAAAAAGTACTTTTTACTCCCTAGGGACTGAAGAGTGACGTCAGAGGTGAATAATGAAAATGATACATCTATGAGCTCACATTTTACGATTATCAGCCCACTCACCGTAAAAACTGTGAGATAATTTTGGTTGCAGATAATAGAATTTTTCGGTCAATTATGGAAAGTTACCATATATAACTGATCAAATTACCGTAAATTACCAAAAATTTCCGGAAATTTATAGAAATTTTTAAATTGAATTTTGGGTAATTTATCTTGAGTTAGCATAAATTACATATAATATGACCGTAAATTACTGGATATTTTCATAAATTACCAGAAATCTATGGGTAATTTATGATAAGTTACACTTTGAATTTTTATTTTACATTAATAAAATTGAGGAAACACACAAAAAAATTGTAAATCTTTATCGCAAAAAATTAATTCCTAACAATTTGGTTCCATTTTTGACCTAGATAAATGAATCCTCAACAAAATAGTTACATTTTTATTTAAAGAAATGAACTTTTCACAAAAATTATAAATCTTCCCCGCAAAAAAAAATTCGAATTTTCAACCATGAATGTAATAGATGAATTTTTAATTTAAAAAATTATGTGTCACCAAAAAACATATTTTTAACAGAACAGTTCAATTTCAAATCGATAGAGATAAATTTTGTTTAAAAAATGAAAAAATACAATTTCCTGTTTAAGCAAATAATTTGCAAACTGCTGAATACAAATTTTCAATGAAATAGTTTATTTTCCAGTTGAAGAAATTAATTTTCAAACAACAAAAACAATTTTCAACAAAATAATTAAATTTTCAACTAAAAAAAAATTATTTTTAACAAAAATTATGAATCTTCAATGCGAAAAATAAATTTTTGACAAAGTGGAACAACTTTCAAACAAGGAAGATGAATAATGAACAAAAAATAAAAATAGTTCAATTTACAGTTTAAGAAAATTATTTTCAAATAAGAAAAAAAACGAATTTTTAACCAAGTAGATAAATTTTTCACTTGAGAGATGAATTTCAAACAAAAATCATAATTCTTTAAAGTAAAAAATTAATTTTGAACCAAGGAGTAAAATTTTCAAATAAAAAAAAAATGATTAAAAAAATGAAATGGTTGAATTTTCCATTCAAAAAATTATTTTCAACAAAAAAAGAAATTTGGAACAAAATAGTTCAATTTTAAACCAACAAAGATGAATTTTCAATAAAATATTCCAATTTTCGATTAAATAAAGTATTTTTTAACTAAAAAGAAAGCTAAATTTAATGAAAATTGTTCAAACATACTTTTTTAACATAATAGTTAAATTTTTAACTGAAAAGGATACTTTTTAAGCACGAATGAAATATTTAAATAATAAGTTGAAAAATTAATTTTTAATTGAAAAAACACTGATTTTCATCAAAACATAGAATAGTTAAATTTTCAGCTACAGAAATTAATTTGCAAAAAAAACCAATTCAAAAAAATTTCAGCTGCCAGTAAAAAAAAATTAATTTCCAACACAAAAAAGAAGAATTTTCAACAGAACTTTTAAATTTGTAGTTAAAATATCTAATTTCCAACCAAAGAAAAACACATTGCCAACAATTTATATAAATATTCAACGAAGGACATGAATCTTTGTCCAAACAATTAATTTTCAACAGATTTCTTAAATTTGAAACCAAAAAGTTGAATTTTAAATAAACAAATTAAATTGTCAACTAAAGAGTTTAATTTTCGATGAAAAAGATAAATTTTGATCAAAATCTTGTTTTTCTATCAAAAGGATTACGTTTAAAACAAATACGTAACTTAATGAAATAATAGTTCAATTTTCAACTAAAAAAGGAAAAATGTAAAAAAAGAGATAAATTATTAAAAATTTTCAGCTATAATAGGAATCTTTAACCAAAATTATGGAAGGATATATTTGAAAAAATGATGATTTCAAAAATAATAGTTGAATTTAACTATAAATAAAATAAATATTCCATTTTGTAGCAAATAAAACTGAATTGTCAACCAAGCCGATTAATTTTCTGCTGAAGGTGATTTTTCAACCAAACAGAGAATAGTTATATTTCCAGATACAAAAATTAATTTTCAAACAAAAATTCCAAAAAATAGTCCTAACTTAAAATTTAAAAGAATTAATTTCTGACTGAAAAAAAAATAATTTTCATAAAAACAGTTTAATTTTCAGTTAAAATACTTCAATTTTAAACAAAAAAAAACCTGGTGCCAACAAAATATTTGAATATTTCACCAATGTCATGTATCTTCAGCCAAAAAAAAAAATAATTTTCAACAAATTAGTTTAACTTTCAACCAAGACAAAAAAAAATGATTTTAAAATTTTTTGTTTTGAAACTATAGTTAAATTTTCAACCAAAAATTTTCAACCAAAAGTTGGGGTAATAATTAACAAAAAATTAAGGTACCTAGAGCTCCGGGTTGGCTCGCGTGTAAGTTTCAAATGAACTTCTTTAATTATTGAATGACGGATGTTGTCATGAAATAGGCAGCGTCGCAGTTGATTAATAAGTGCTTTTTATATTAACGACAGTTTGTCACAACATTGTTTCGCAGAAAAAAAAATATTTTATTCAAATTGCAGCATTCCCATTATTCAGAAAAAGGTTCTACTTGAACTTTTCTGTCTTTAAATTGTTTATAAACGTGAAATAAAACAATATTTCAGATACAAGTATAAAATTTTCAAATTTATTTATTTATTTTGTGCGAAAAAATTACTTTTCTACCATGTAAAATGATTTTTTAACAAAATGCTTGCATTTTGAACAAAATATTTGAATTTTCAACAAAATAATAAAATTTTCAAAAAAATACTAGAATTTTTAATAAAATAATTGAGACATTTACAAAATCGTTGCATTTTCGAATAAAAAACTTGAATTTTCAACAAAAAAGTACAATAGTTGATTTTTCAACCGAAAAATATGAAATTTTGTTTAAAAAATTAATTTTAAGTCCAGAAAGACGAATTTTCAGCAAATAAAGTTTTTTCAGTCATGAAGAAAAATTTTCACCCAAACTGTTGAATTTTCAAGCCAAAAGACGAGTTTTCTATGTAAAAATTGAATTTTTATTCAGAAAATATGAATTTTCGGCAAAAAAATTAATTTTCAACAAAATTAGGTAAATTTTCGACAAAAGAGATAAACCTCCTTGAAAAAAAATAAAAAAAAATCAACACAGTTGTTTAGCTTGTACCCACGCAGTTGAATTTTCAGTTAGAAAAGATCAATTTTCAACAAAATATTTAAACTTTCAACCAAAGGGATCAATAAAAAAATAAAATAGTTGAATCATTTAGCAAACAAGTTTAATTTTAAAACAGATCGTTGCATTTTTGTCCAAGAAAAATGAAATTTCTATCAGAACAGATGAATTTTTTAATCAAAAAGACAAATTTGAAAAAGATTGAATTTTTTATCCAAATAAGATTTTAATTTGTCTTTTCAACATTTGAATATGCGTTTTAGAACAGAAGAAAATTTTTTTGGAAGATACTTGAATTTTCAACAAAACAGTTCAATTTTTAACCAAGAAGTATGACTTGTTAACAAAATTGTTGAATCTTCAACCAAATTTCCAGTTGAAGAAAATAATTTTCCAACGAAAAAAAAAACTAATTTTCATCAACATAGTTTTATTTTCAATCGACAAGTAAATTTTCATCAAAAATTAAAAATCTCTCATGCAAAAATAATGAATTTTCAATGAGTGGTTCAACTTTTAACCGAAAAAAATGAATTTTCATCTACATTAAAAAAAATTGAATTTTCAATTTGAAAAATTATCTTTCACAAAAAGAACATATTTTCAACAGAACAGTTCAATTTTAAATCAATGAAGATACATTTTGATAAAAAATGAAATAGAACAATTTTCTGTAGAAGAAAATAATTTGCAAACTGCTAAAAAACGAATTTTCCACAAAATAGTTGAATTTTCAATTAAAGAAATTAATTTTCAACAAAAATCATAAATATTAAACGTGAAAAATTAATTTTTAACAAATTTGTTCAAT
>CAKNXH010062383.1:5546-41615 GCA_932178445.1 Andricus quercusramuli
TACACAAAGTAGTCCAGTACACAATAAAATTATTGTTATTCTTATTTAAATATCAGTAGTAAAGTGACGTGCGCGAAGCGCGCATTCAGCTCTCTGGATTTTTATTCCCTAACATAAAAAATATTTTTTTTAATTCATTATTAAACAAATTTTTACATATTAAGTTCTAACATTTTTTGAAACAATAATTATTAATTGATAATTTAGAATTGAAAGATTTTTAAATAAAATAAAAATACTGAACGATTTTGATTTGAAAAAGTTCCAAGTCAAACAATTTTAGATCAAGTAAAATTCTGAAGAAAAAAAAAATTGAAATTTAGAGCGGGTGGAATTCACAAATTTCGAATCAGAAGCTCTCCTAATTAAAAATATCGAACTAAAATTTTGAAAATTTAACAATTTCATCTGAAAGGAGTAGAAATTCTATCATTTCAAATTTAAAACGTTTAACATTGAATAATTTTATTTTGAATTGAAGAATCTGGAAACTGAATAATTTCAGAGTAAAGTTTTGGAAACAGCACAATTTCAAAACGTTAAAATTGGAATATTTTCATATTAGAATTTTGAAAATTAGATCATTATAAATTCAAAGGAACTTAAATTGTATTATTTCTAAATAAAGGCGTTCAAAATTGAATAGTTTTGAATTGGAAACTTTTCAATTTAAATAATTTTCAATTCAAAGCAATTAAAATTTGATAATTTAGAATTGAAAACTAAATTGAATGTTTCAAAGGCAAAGCTTCAGAATTTCTAGAATTTTAAGTTGTTATTACATAAGAAAAATTATAATTAAAATTCAAATTTAATTAGATAAATTTTTCTGAGATCAAAAAGTAATTTTAAATGAAAAATATTAAAAATTAGAAATTTCTTCTGCGGAAGTTGAAAATTAGACAAATCCGAAATTCATTTAAGCTGAATAAAATTTAAGTCACCAAGAATTGTGATATTAAAACATGCTCAAAACTTTAAAAATTTCAATTATTTTAGGTAAATTAAAAATTTGTGAAACTAAAAAATGTTCAAATTCGTAATTATACTTATCAAATTTCAACTATTTCAATTTTAATCACAAAATGAAAACTTATGAAAAAGAAGAATTGAAAATTTAGCGTTTGACATGAAAATTCTGAACTCTATAATTGTAAACGTTTAAAATTAAATAAATTATTCAATTACTGAAGTATCAATTTCAGGTAGTTGAATTTTAATCTATTTTAATTTTAAGCAATACAATTTTTAACTTTTTAATTTCAAATCGTTTAATTTTTAATACATCATTTAGAATTATTATTCATTCTTGAAATCTTCCCATCAGATATTCTTCAATTTTAAATTATTCATTATTTTAAATCTTCTACCAGAAGCGGACAATTTTAAGACATTACATTCAAGATTGAAATATATATATATATAAATCAAGATCGCTTTGATTCCAATTTTCCAATTTTTCATTTTTTTAAATTTGAGTTTTGAATTTTCACATTTTTCAAACATTTATGAATAAAAAAAATATAATTTTCCATGCTTAATTGTAAAAACTTATCATTTTTAAGCCTTGAATTTAATTAATAATTTGCATAATTTGTTATTGTTTTTAATTTATTCTGAAGGCATTTAATTCAAAATTGAACAACTATCAAACTTTGTACGTTTAAAATTGAAACCAAACAATTTGCAATAATTAAATCTAAAATAATTAAATTTAAAACTATCAAGGCCTTGAACATGAAATTTTGAAAGATTTAGTAGTGAAACTGTCTTTTACATTTTTAATATTTGAACTTGAAACTACAACATTATGCAATTTGAAATTTCAAACCTCCATAAATTCTATAAAGTCTCTGTATCTTGGTTGCCCAATCATGGTTTACCTAGGGCATATGTTCTAAATAAAAAAAAAATTAAAAAAAAATTAAATTTTAGAAATCCGCATTGAAAACTAGAATTTTAAATGGAAATTATAGAAATTTTAAAGATTATTCATTATTAATAAGAATCATATCATGATATATCAAGAAACATCTACTTTGTGTAGAAAGTATTGTATTTACTCTTCTTAATATTTTGTGTAGAAAAAATATTGGACATAATATTTTTGAGTAAAATATTTTGAGAATATTTTGTTGAGGAAAAATATAATACTATTTAATTATGTGTAGGATATCTTTTTGTAGAAAAAATATTTTGTGTAGGAGAAATATAATCGGTATACTTTCTGTAAAATAGATTCCGTGTAAAATAAAATTTTGTAGGAACGGATGCTATTAAAAAAAAATGTTACGTAATATTTGAACGCTCCCTAATGTGCATACCATTCATAATAATCCTACCTTTAATATCAAATCGATTAGCTCTTGCAAAAGTCCCAATTTTCCATTATCGCTTTCAAATTGTTTTACTTCTGTGTTCTCAAAAGTACCTCCATTCTTGGTAATAAACGATTTCAGAAAATATCCTACAATCATGGATACATTTCCTCTCAACTGTGGATCAGAGTGATTTGCAAATAGCAAAATGTCCGATATTGTTTGTCGATATTCTTCGGATGGTATTCTAGCAACCGTAGTGAAAAATAAGCTGGGACATATCCTTAAAATATTAGCAATGCATGTAAGCGCCAGCGATTTAACGCTTACGCGAAACACCTTATCTGGTATTAACTGGCCAACTTTGCCTGTCAAAAGAAACGAAGAAGCCAAATAACGACAACAATATTTTAAAGGAACATCTGCTCCTGTAAGTCGTCCAATATCGAATTCCGGATACGGAACATTCACTAAACTTCTTTGAGGTGAATCCACCGATATTGTTGTAGAGTCCAAATATTCTTCTTCCAATCTCGAGTGCTGACTCGGTAAACTTGAGTCGGGGATCTTTTCCGATTTCTCAATTTCACTGCCAAATTCACTTCCGTCTTCGAGATCTTCGTCTACAAAAAAAAAATATATTTCTTTCATTCGCGCTTCAGTTTTAGCGTTCCGTAGCCCGGCACTGTGTGGCCAAAATCATTTTTTGTAGACAAAAGTCTGTCTACAAGCCAATTTTCGAATGGATTTTCATGTTTTTTTTTAGATGACCGAGAGGCTTCCAGGTATAACGAGTCGGTGCAGAAAATTGACTTTAACCAAACAAAAATTGTTTATTCAACAATATAATAAATAATAAAGTTAACAATATTTTGTTCCTAACTTTTCAAATTTACCTTTTTGTAAGAATCTTCAAATTGACTAAAGAAGAACTTTAAGTCACTTTAATATTTATCTAACAATAATTTGCAGCAAGAATGCGCAAAAAAATTGTTCTTTATGTTTTGAACAAATTAATGAGCAAAAGCCATTTTCTCGTGATTCGATTGTGTGTGATTAGTTGTTCAGTGATTAGTGTTTGCAGAATCAACCAAAAATATCTTCCAATTGCATCTTGTGGTCCTTTTTTTCACATTAACAACAACTGTAAATTACTCAAGCAATATTTATAAGCGAATTTTACATTTTCAATATTATTCCACGAATAGGCCCAATTTTTGTTGCGTAACCAACTAAAAATGTATTGCCAGTGACTCCTAGCTGTAACTGTTTTCAAATTGATAAAGAATAATTATTATTTAAACAATTTTTACAAATAATTGCGCATCCTGACCATTTTTCCCAGAATAGGCTTCATTTTCTTAGCGAAATCAACTAAAAATGTATTGAAAATTACTCTTTGCTGTGATACTTTGTCAAAGGATAAGAAAAGTTAATTATGTAAACAATTTTTATAAACGAATGTACATTTTGGCCACTTTTGGATTAATAGGCTTTTTTTAGAATCAACTAGAAATGTCTTACCAATAACTCCTTCTTGTGATATTGGTCCAAATAAAAAGAACTGTTGATTATTTGAACAATATTTATAAACAAATTCCCAGTTTTACCATTTTTCCATGATAAATATTTTTTTTCTGAATGAACTAAAAAACCGAGATCATTATAAATGTGTTAATCAAAAGTGTGATGGGTTGATGGTTATTAAGCTATTGGATTAAATTGCTTTTAGTCCTATAATTTTTTTAAATGTTTTAAACAATTCGAAATTGTTGTCAATTTGTAAACTATCATAGAGGAAATTGACACTGTGGAAAAATCTAAAAAGAAACAGATATATCTATGAATGTTAAGCACTCGCCAGCTGTAGTTTATAAATATTGTTTAAATAGTCCACACTTCTTCATAATTAGAAAAATATGGCAAGAAGGAATCATTGGCAAAACATTTAATGTTGATTCCACAACAAATTAATATTTAGCATGAAAAAAATGGCCAAACTGTGAATTTATTTATAAATATTGCTTCAATAATCAACCATTTTTCTTAATTAGAAAAATTTGATAAGTAAGAATGATTGACAAAATATTTCATGTTGATTCCACAACAAAAATTTATTATGGAAGAATGGTCAAACTGTGAATTTGTTTATAAATATTGTTTAAATAATCAATAGTTCTCATAATTTGGACGATTGAAAAAAGGAGTCATCGGTAAGATATTCCTAGTTTATTCCACGAAAAAATAAGCCTATTGACGCAAAAGTGACCAAAGTTAATTAACTGTTCTTATCCATTGACTAAGTATCATAGCGAAGCGTCATTTGCAATACATTTTTAGTTGATTTCGCAAAAAAAATGGAGCCTATTCTTCGAAAAATGGTCAAAATGTGCATTTATTAAAAAAATTATTAAAATTTTGTTTATCAATTCAAACAAAATCACAGTTAGGAGTCACTGGCCATATATTTTTAGTTGGTTCCACAAAAAATTGAGCCTATTCGTGGAATAATGTTGAAAATGTGAATTTGTTTATAAAATATTGTTAAAATAATTAACAGTTCTTGTTTAAATAATAGTCAAACAGCAGCTATTTGTAACTAATCGCAATTAGGCATTAATTTCTGTCATATTTTATTTAAAAACTATGAAGTTTAAAAAACTAGTCATTGCGAATCAGGGGCCGTTCAAATATTAGGTAAGCATATTTTTCCCTATTTTTGACCCCCCCCCCCCCCTTCCCCTCAATGTGAGTTTACTTTGTTGTTGAATAAAAAAATTTTGTTTTGTCAAAGTGAATTCTCTACACCGTCTTGTTACACCAGGAAGCATTACCGCAAAACAAAACATGAAAATTCATTGAAAATTGGCATGTAGACAGAATTTTGAACACAAAAAGTGCTTTTGGCCACACTGCACCGGGCAGAAGCCTTTATAATCTCAGTCGGGTGTCCGGCCATCCGTCCGTTGTACTTTTTTCCAAGGAGCGAAAATGAGGGGAAATTATTGGAGGGCTAGTAGAAGTGAGGAGAAATGAGGGGAAATATGGGAGGGGCAGTAGTGAAATTAAGAAGGGGAAGGGATGTAGGGGGAGTGAGGGAATTAAGGAAGGGGTATTAGAGGAGATAAGGAGAAATGAAGAGAGGGGGATATAGGGAAGTGAGGGGACATTAAGGAAGGTAAATTAGAAGAACTGAGAGGAAATAGTGGAAGAGAGTAGAAAAAGGGGGAGGGGGAGTAAGGTGAGGAAAATTAGGGAAGGAGAAGTAAGGAAAATGAGAAGAATTAATTGGAGGGGAAGTAGGAAGTAAGGGGAAAGGAAGTGAGGGGAGGGCATGTAGGCGTAATGAGGAGAAATCATGTGATGAGAAGTAAGGAGAAATTGGGAGACGGGAATTAGGGGAAGTGTGGGAAAAAGATGGGAAATAAGTAGAGGGAATGTAGGGGAAGTAATGCAAAATGAGTGGTGGAGGAGTGACGGGAAATGTGATGAGTAGGGAAAAGGAAGTGAGAAGCGGGAAAGGGAAGTAGCGGAAGGGCAGTGTTAGCTAGCGAAGTGAGAGGGGGAAGTAAAAGAGGAAGAATTTGGAGAAGTGGGTGCGAAGTGTAAACTGAGTGGAGGGTAAATAGGGGAATGGAGGGGAGGGGAACTATGGGAGGAGGAGGCATGAACGACTTAATTAACGTCTTAGTAAGCTACGAAACCCTTTTTTGTATGCGTGCTGCGCTTAATTTGACTAATGTTTTTACAAATAAATAATATTTATTATGATATTTTTGATGACGTTTACAATCACAGTCACTAAAATACCTATTGGAGTTAAAAAATGTGTATAGGTGAATGTTCCCGATCATTGGAATTTTTAAATTCAAGCACTCAAAACTGAATATCTAAATTTACAAATCTAATGAGAAAAAATAAAATTCCACATTTAAATTTTGAAGAATTTAAAATTGAAAATTAAAGACTCTCAAAAGAAAACATATTTTAAATTGTACGTATAATTCAAAAGTAGAAGCCACCAAAATTTAACAATTTTGATTTCGAGGTCTTCAAATAGAATAAAATCAAATTTAACATTGAAAATTGAAACACTGAAAACAGTTCAACTATTAAGACTTTGAATTTGACTAATTTACAAATAACGTTGAAGGCTTTCATTTGGAAATTGTACACATTTATCAATATTTTATCTAAAACTACTCAATGCTTAGTTTTTTCAGTTGAAGTATTTAACCTATTAAGACTTTTGGTTGGAAACTGTACAATTTTCAGCAATTTAAATTTCAAACAAGACGGTTTTGAGTGCAAACCATTTTTAATTTGTCAATGTAGACATTGATTGAAATTGAACACTTTATATTTAAAGTCGTTGCTTGCAATTTAAAATGAAGTTGTGCAATTTATAAAGTATCAAAGTGAAATTATGAAATTTTTAGCATCTCTAATTTAAAATTATTCAACTATGAAGGATTTCAAATGAGAATTGTACAACAGGATTTAAATTCCAATTTCTTCAATTTTAAATGCTCCTAATTTAGAATTTGTCAATATTAACAATTTTAATCTGGAATTTTTTTATTTCATCGTTTGGAAATAATAGCTATTAAAATATTAAAAGACTTTGATTTCTAATTCTGCAGCTTTGAACGATTTCCATTCAATACCAAACAATTTTCAACGTTTCAATCTCAAATTATTCAATACTTATTACGGCTTTCAATTTGAATTGGATTTGCAGAATCTTAAAGTGTGGAATTTCAAAATCGTGAAAATTCAATTTCTTTTTAAATATTGAAGGCTTTGAAGATCAATCGTAAAATTACTGAATTATTAAGCTTTTAAATTTGAAACTGTTTAATTTTTATTACTTAAATTGCAATTTACTGCATTCGCAAAAATGTGATAAATTTGAGAAATTTAAAATTTACATCCAGTAATTTTGTATCTATATCAAACTAAAAATATTATATTAGAAAAAAATCAAACAAATCAAACAAAAGAGAAAAAACGATTCACTACCTGACTTAAAAATAAACATACAAAATGGTACATTTTCAAATTTTCAATGGTTTGAATCTAAAAGTTAAAAACTACGGGATTTACAAAATTTTAATTGTCAAATTCTAGCCTTCAAAATAAAATCATTAATCTTTAAAATTTAACAATCTAAAATTGTAGAAACTAAAACTATAAGAAATACCAAAATTTCTGAACGGAAACTAAATTCACAGTTATTTTTCAGCTTTCTTCCGGTTTCAACGAAATTGAACCTCAAAGAGCTCAAAAACGGGAAATAGTGGAATTTTTTCATGAAAAATGGGCAAAATAGGGGAAAGATTTAACATTTATTTTCACATCAAAGAATTTACTTTTTAAAATTAGATATACTCTGGTCGTTGGAAATTCATTTACGGCGATATAAAAAAAATCCGAAAAGATAAATAATTTTTGTAATAAACAATTTCTATATGTTTTAAATCGTTCTCATAATCAAGAATATTTTCTCTTCTAAAAATTCCTTCATTAATAATTGAATCGTGATTTTTGATCCTTACTACTATTAATACTTTAAATTTAAATTGGAAACCAAACTCTTCAATGCTCTTAAACGTAAGTAGAAATATTTGGATTTTGAGCGCCTAAAATATTTTACACTAGCAGTAAACGCTAGAACCCGAACCTTGTCCCGGAAATTTCATTTTATAATAATAAAAACAAAATATTGAAAAATTAATAACAAATTTTTAAGTATTAAAAGTGCTACCAATTTTTTAATTTAAATCTCTTGAAATTCTTTGAATCATTTTAAATTACCTAAAATCCTATAACTTTTTTAATTTTAATCGAAATTAAATTTTTATTAAAATTAATTATGATTGTGGGATTAAATCGTTCAAGAATGAGTAGTTACGTTTTTAAAATCTTCAATACAAAATTGTTCATATTTGAAGACTTACATTTACAAATTGATATCTTATAAATTGTTCAATTTTAAAGGTCAAAATTTGAAATTCTCTAATTCTGACAATTTTCATTTTAAATTATTCGATCTGAAACCTTTTCAAGATAAAATGTTTAATTTTTTCACATTTCTGATTTGAATTTTTCCAATGTAACCATTTTATAAACTGTATAAAAATATTGCAATTGATTTTTTTTACCTGAATTTCTTCATACAAAAGAAAACTTAACTACAGAAATCAATTGAAAAATAAAATTCTTTATTCAGTTAAGAACTCTTTGGTCTTGTGCGTTTTTTTTTCTTTTTTAGAAAATCTAGTTTGGCTTTAATTATTCCCAACAACAAATTTAATTTTAATTTGGGCACTTTTTACACTATTTTAGCTACCTTAGATGATCCTAAAGTAATGACAATCCTAAAACAATGACAATCGTTATTCAGATTTAAACTGAAAAATCTTCAATGTGGGCAGACAGACTGTCGCACTTTATTATGTTAATTCCAAAAATATTTAATTTGTATAGATACAGTGAAAAATATTTTATTAAATACTAAATAGTTTAGTTTGAAATTAGTCAAGTTTAAAAAATTTAAATGAATTATAATAGATAATTCTGTAAGTTAAAAAAAAACTTTCACCACTCGCGGTAACATATTCTAGTAGTTTTAAATAGAATAATTTTGTATATGTAAAACGAACAATTGGATTCCTAAAAATATCGGAGATTCAAAGAGAACAAGGGAAAAAGGAGAAGCTTTTCATGAATAGCGGAAAAAGAGACTGTGAACCCTGAAATTGCAATCTTAAATAACATTTTAGTTTTTCCACTGAAAAAAGGTGAGAAATTTCCAAAATAGATGACAAGTTTTAAATTGGGTGTGACTCTGTGATGACTGCAATCAAGAAAAAGACTCTAAACTCAAACATTAAAAAAGAATTTTGTAAGACTTGTGTCAAATCTTAGAATAAAAATAAATCTACATACTGCCAATAGTTCCAATTCTCAAATTGCTATAATCATCTAATATTTTCCCTGAAACATCATCAGAATCTCTGGGAACTTCTGGTTTTCGAGGCCTTTGAATCAAGGGTAAAGCTTGTTCAGAGTCTGTGATCCACTTTTGTACTTTAGGCGTAATATCAGGTATATCTGGTACATCCGAGACTAATAAATTCCAGGTTGCATCAGAAGTTCCACCACTCATCGTGGTCGTAGAAAGACTCATATGACCCAAAGAAAGTCTCTCCATATTTTCCGTAGCTGAGATTCTACTGTGACCAATACCTTCCTTGGATAACAAGACCGACACAAAATCCTTTTGGGGAAATTGCAAAAGTTGAATGAGGGTCTCTAAAGCTGAATTGATTACATTGTGATTTGAATGCCACTTAGCGTAGTGCAAACACAGCTCGTAAATTTGTATAAATCCCTCCAGCCTGTGAGCGTTTTCAGATTCACTTTCCAATGGGGTATTCATATGAGGCAACATTATTCGAAAGCAATTAAAAACTCCTATTACTGTAGTCGTAGTTTCTTTATCAGTTTCAATCGCTCGCACTGTTATATCTGGTAAACATAAATCCATTATATGAGGCCGTTCAAAAACAACGTCACACTGAACGGGGGGGGGGGGGGTGGCATCACACATGGAAAATGTAAATGCAAATAACAATTTTTTGAAAATTTTGAAAAAATTACATTCCTATTCTCCTCTTTATCTGTTTTTTAAAAAGGATTCTTGTTTTTCCCCTGTTTGGCAGAAAATTCCCCTCTTCCTCTTTTTTCGCTCAAGTGCGAACTGAATTAATAGTACCCAATAAGAAAATCAAACTATTTTTCGTTGAATATCAATCCTTTTTAATTGAATTGAATCTATTTCAGTTTAAAATTCTACTATTTGGTTGAAGATTGAACTATTTTGTTGAAAATGATTGCTTTTAGTTGACAATTCAATCATTAAATAGTTCATTGAGAATTCATCTTTTCTGTTTAAAAAATGCAACAATTTGGTTAAAAATGTATGTATTTTGTTGTAAATTTGTCATTCTTGGTAGAAAACTAATCTCCTGCATCGAAAATGTAACTGCTTGTTTGAAAGTTGAACTACTTTGTTAAAAATTCTTTCTATTAGTTAAGTATCCATCTCTGGTCGGAAGTTCACATATTTTGTTGAAAGTTCGCTTTTAGTAGAAAATTCAGCAATTTAGTTGAAAATTTATGTATTTTGTTGTAAATTAGTCTTTTTTGGTAGAAAATTATTCTTCTTGATTGGAAATTAAACAAAAATTTTAAAAATTAACTTTTTACTCAGCAATGTGTACTTTTGGGATGAAAATTCCGATTGATTGAAAATGAATCTGTTTCGGTTGAGGATTCAAATATTATGTTAATATTATATTTTTCGTTGTGATTTCATCTTCTTTGCTTAAATTCAAATGTTTTTTATTTAAATATAAAATCTTTTTTTTGGTTGAAACATCTATTATATTTTTCAAAAAAATATTACTGTATAACGTATAAACTACCATCGTTATTTACTAATAAAACCGGGTCCAATACTGTAACAACAACTTAAATATTATATTTTTCGTTGCGAGCTATTCTTTATTATTGTCAATTCAAGCACCTGTTTGAAGTTTAAATTCTTTGTCAAAAATGTATTTTTTTAAGTTTCATCACTTTAGTTGAAAATTAGATTTTGTTGGAAATATAATGACTATTTTGTTAAAAATTCAACTATTTTCTTGAAAAATGTATTCTTTTGTTGAAAATTTAACTGTTTAGGTGAACATTTATCCTATTGGATTGAAAATTGAACTGTCTTCTCAAATATTCGTCTTTTTGGCTTGCAAATTCAACCATTTTGTTGAAAATTCGTCAATTTTGCTTGAAAGTTCAACTATTTAATTTTAATACAACTGTTTGGAAGATATATTTTTTAATTAACTATCTGGTTCAAAAATCATCTTTTTTGGCTTGAAAATTTAACTATGTAGTTAAAAATTCAACTATTCTGTTGAAAATTCATCTTTTTTCTACGAAACTTCAACTGATTTGTAAAAAATGCATATTTTTGAAAAGAGAATTCGTCCTTTTGAATTTAAAATCCATCTTCTTTTTTTAGAAAAATTCTCGATTGTAAATTCATCTTTTCTGGTTGAAAATTCAACTGTCTTCTGAAAAATTTGTATTTTTGTCATAAAGATCCGACCATTTGGTTAAAAATGCATCTTTTTGTGGTTGAAGTTAATTATTGTTATTATTATTTTTAATTGGACCAATTAGTTAGAAATTCAACTATCTAGTAAAACTTCGTCTCTTTTTCTTGAAAGTTCAACTGCTTGATTACAAATGCAACTTTTTGGCCTAAAATTAATTTTTTTGTTTGTTGAAAATTGAAAAAATTGGTTCAAAATCATCTTTCTTGATTGAAAATTCATTTTCCTTGACTTAAAATTCATCTTTTCGGGTTTAAAAGTCAATCTTTTTCTAAAACCTTCGACTTTTTAGCCTGACAACTCAACTCTTTCGTTAAAAATACATCTCTTTTGGTAGAAAACTAATACTTTTTGATTGGAAATTCGACATTTTGTTGAAAATGCAATATATTTTCACTTGAAATCCTATGTAAACGTTTCATATGGAATTCAATATGGTACCCATACGTTAATTTTATTCAAAAGAATTTATTCCTGAAGAAAATATGTTGTTTCTTAGAGGAAATTAGGCGATACGTATTTTTGCGATTTGTGAAAATAAATTTTACGAAATTATGCGTATTTGAAATTTTTGCTTTGTTTTTCAAAAAAATCCAAATTTTTTTTTTAAACTTATATAACTTTTGCATTAATTGAGATATTTAAGATTTCTTTTCAGATTCTGGTCAATATTCTTAAAGGAAACTTTTGTAGAACTTTTTTAACTGCGCAAACTATTGTTTAAACATTTTTCGTATCTGTTGTTAGAGAGAAAAATGCGAAAATTGAATTTTATGAACAAAAATTCTCCTGTCCACAAAAGTTATTTAGACTGCAGAAAACTCACAAGTTATTTTTCTTATGATAGTACAAATTTTTTAAAAATTGGCAAAAAATATTAAATATCTCAATTAATGCAAAAGTTATATAAGTTTTAAACAAATTGGCATTTTTTGAGAAACAAATAAAAAAATTCAAGCAGGCGTAACTTCGTGAAATTTTTTTTTCAAAATCGTCAAAATACGTAACACATAATTTCCTATAAAGAACAACATATTTTGTCTCCGAGAGATTCTACGAGTTCAAGGGTAGAACCGGCTTGACGTAAAATGGATTCCGTCCCCTACTTTTATTAACCAATTTTGACCTAAATTGGCTGTTCGCATTTGTGACCTCATCCCGGGAGGGTTCAAACTTCATGTGATAATCTGTGACGAAAAAGGGAAGGGGTGGAAAAATTGTTTAAAATAGCGTGACGTAGTTTTTAAACGGCACCTATAGTGTTTTCTATTATATGACAATAATTTTTTAAACATATATAAATACCTATAAGATTGTCCATTACGTAGCTGAGGAAGTTTTGAGGTTTACGACAATTTAAACATGTCGTTAATATCATTCCAGCTGCGGATCTTCGAAATGTAGCTTCAGTTGATGAAACATTTGGAAAAAAGGCTTTCAATAAGTTCTATGAAAAAAAAATTTAAGATTTTTAAATAGCAATCAAATTTTTTGAAAGATATTGTAAACGCCTTACAAAATATTACTACTTGTGCTGACCTTAACATCTTTGTCTGTCATAAATGGTCCCAATGACTTCAACATTAATGGTAGCGACTGAGCTAGTGTTTCGATCACAGATTCTTCTTTACGTTTCATAATTGCTACTATACATGGAATTAAATTTGACACATAAGCTTTTCCCTTGGCTGCTCGGATCATATGACTAAGTAATCCGAAACGGCTTAATGCGGCTCTTAAAGAGCGCGCAGATCCATTTCTTTTTATTTCATGGTATAATTCAACTTGTACTTTCACGATATGGCCATCAGCCATCGCCTAAAATTATATGTTATAAAGTCTCATTGATCCTAATTATAATGAATAAAAACTAAATAAAGGGTGGCCAGTATTTTTACAATTTTCGTCTCCCGGCTTTCTCCCGGTAAATATTCTCCATAAACAAATTCACGTCAAGGAGATGAGTTAGAATTGTAAAAATCAAATTTTTAAATAATTAATTAGGCAAATTATCAATATATTTAAAAAAATCCGAAAAATTTCAAAAAAATTCTTAAACAATTTTGTAAAAAATGCAAACCAATTCTCAAACAAAAATTTAAAAAAAATCAAACAAATTTTCAAACAAAATTTTCAACAAAAAAATTCAAAATAATTTTTGAGAAATTTTCAAAATAATTTCGAAATTTTTTTAGAATGTGCAGACAACTTTTGTACATTCAGAAATAATTCGGATTATTTTGACCTGCTAAGCCTGCCAAACCCAGTTTTAAACCTTTATAATAATGTACTTTAAGTAAAAGAATAATTTAGACACCAATTAGTGGGAAAATCATTAGTCTAGACCAAACAGCTTTCCCACGTTATGAACTACATCCAGGTACATATATCTAAGGAAAATAATAACAATTATTGCATAATTTAGAACTTCAGTTTACACGCATATCGGAAACCAAAATTGAAATCCATTTGCAAATCGCCCATATATGATCAATTGCGGAAATCGATAAACATCAGCGAACCTTCTTGCAAGAAATCGATTGACTTTGAATCATATAATAAGTAGGATATGGAAATTTTTGTGTCTATAATAAAGAAAAATACAGAGATGCGTTTTATTGCACACTAGCAGACAATGCACGTGCGCAAATCGTGCGTTCACGTCCATGGATTTTTGTTTCCTAACATGAAAAATATGCAAATTTTAAAATCTATTATTAAAATAATTTTTTAATATTATGTTTTTAATATTTTTTAAACAATAATTAAAAGTTGATAATTTCGAATTGAGTTGAATTATATAACTTCTTATTTGAAGCGCTAAAAATTAAATAATTTTATTTTTAATTGAAGAATCAAGAAATTGTATGATTTTAGGTTAAACTTTCAAAAATAGGACAATATCAAAACGATAAAAATGGAATATTTTAAGACTCGAATTTTAGAAATTGGGTCATTTAAAATTCGGAGGAATTGAAATTGTATTTTATATAATTAAACGAGTTCAAAATCAAACAATTAAAAATTGGAAACTTTTGAATTTGAATAACTTTTAATTCAAGGCGATTAAGAAATGACAATTTAATGTTGAAAACCAAATTTACTCTCACAAAGTCAAAGTTTCTGAAATTCTAGAATTTTAAATTGTTATTACATAAGAAAGTTATAATTTAACATTAAAGTTGACTAGACAAAGTTTTCTAAAATGAAAAAAAGAATTGAATTATTCTAAAAAAAAAACTTTCAAAATAGTGATTTTAAATGGGAAATATTAAAAATAAAAAATATTCTACAATGGACTACAGATCGTTGAAACTTAAACGAATACGATCTTAGTTTGAAACTGGAAAAATTTAAGTCACCAAAAATTATGATATTACATTCCTAATTATACTTTCCAGACATAAACCATTTCAATTGTAACTGCAAAATTAAAACCCACAGAAGGGAAAAATTATAAAAAAATTTAGCGTTGAAAATTAAAAATTGAAATAAAGAATACAAAACGAGAGTGCTGTAATGTGATTTCATTTTTTGGAATTGTACAATTTTAAGCTTTTCAATTCGAAATTGCTTTATATTCACATCTGAAATTATTAAATTCCAAACTGACTATCAAGGCTTCAATTATGAAATTTAAAATTATTTAATAGCGGAATTGTCCTGACATTTTGAATATTTGAATTTGAAACTACAATATTGTGAAATTAAAAATTCGAACCCTACAGAAATTAATTTGAAAATTAATTCAAAGTAAAACTTTAGTTTCAAGGCATCAAAGTTTCAACTTTCTTAAAATTGCGGATTAAAATTACTATAATTCGAAATTAAAATTAAAGAAATTTCAAAAAGACGATAAATACGTTATTAACAGGTATCATATAATGTAGTAGCAAGTGACAGTCAAAACGAATGGATAGATTTTTCACCAAAAAATGTGATTTCTGTAAAAAAAAACCACTGTCATTTTCACCGTTCGAAATTACAGAAGTTTGAATACTGCGATAAATATTGAACTATATTAAATTGAAATCTTGTATTCAAGATATAGGCATCCAAAATTTAATAAACTACAACATTGAAAATATCTGAAAACGGATACATTATAAATTAAACAACTTCGAGCCATTTCAACCACAAAATTAGAACAATATTGAGTAAAAGATGTATAAAACATTCCACACTAACAAAATTAGAAGTTTAAAATGTCCCAATTTCTAATCGATGTTTAAACATATAAGTTGTTGAATGTCAAAGTTTGGTTACATTTTTTATCGTAAAAAATGCAACTGAATACAACCAGATAAATACGATTGCACAGTTTCAGAAATGAAAACCAGAAGAAACAAAATGTAATGCAGTGTCCAAAAAAAGAGAAAAAAACGTGAATAATTTCAACAACAACCAAGAATTGTTATAATAGTTGGAAATTTAATAATATTAATTCGTGTGAAATATTTTACTTCATAACGAGCAAAATCTCTTAATTTAATAACATTTATAAATTAATATTTTAAACAGTTTTGAAATTAATGCTGTTCTTATTTCTTTAAATGTATCTCATTATGTCAACTATGCCTTTTGAAACAAAACAAAATTAAAATTATTATCTTAAAAATAGAAACAAGTTAAGAGAATTGAAATTCTATTAGTTATTATTATTATTGTATTAGCTATTTAAGGTTTGATATTTTTCTAACAAAAAAAATTGAATGTTTGAGACATATAATTATTCATTCAGGATTTTCGTTGATAAATTTTTTATTAACTACAAAAGTGCCAAAAATCACTTTCGTCCATTTTTTAATTTATCTATTTGAGTGACCTAATTAATTCAATTTAATCGTAACCTTCATATGTTACATTGAACTGTAATTTGAACTTCTAACGTTCATTAATATTTTTATTTACTAGTATTTCTGTACGTCAGGTTATTTCCAAGGTTCTCCCGATTTTAAAAAATTTCCTGTTTTTTTTTTAATTCGTGACCAACCCTAGGTCTTACATAATAAAGAAGTTCTTCTTCATATTCTGTTTAATAAAATATTCTATAATTCTCACAAATATATATTCCTACCCTAATAATCCTGTTGAGACATTCGTCTGCCACAGTTCGAACGTCCGAGTCATTATCGTCGCAATACGACAATAAAGTTTCAATCGAAAGACTAAGAACTTGGGAAAATTGTGGTCCAACTCCGATTGCTGAAAGACATACTCCATCAGCAATTGTAATACAATTGGATATTTTCTCTTTTTTTCTGTAAAAATAATTAAAATATTAATAAATATAAAACTACAAACCCTAAAGTTTTATATTTGTAAAGGAATACTCAATGTAAGAAAATTAATCTGATGACTAATTTGCAAGTAATAAATTAAAAATAAGTTCAAACCTATTTTTAAATAAGAGAAAATTAGAGGCACTTGTGATATTTCAAAGTGGATTTCAAAGTGTGCTGTTTCAATTCTCAATTTAAATTATAAGTATAAATTAATACTTAGGTCATAGTAAAACAATTGTTTCGTTCTTTTATACACAAGAGAAATAGGGAATCAATTTTTAAAACATGGAACTATATAATCAAAATAGTTTTCTATCACAAAGGTTATTCTAGCGTTTTTCCACTCGACTTTTCTTTACTGTTTATCACTTTTGGATAGTTTTTAAAAGGTTTAAATATTTGAAGAAAAAAAAAGTATAGAGTCGTTTTTTGAAATAAGAAAAATTAAATTCCTTGTTCTACACATTGTAAATTATTGTTTAGGAAATGTTATTCACATTTAAAACTGAGCAAAAAAGTATTATAAAAGAATTTGATAAATTGAAAACTGTCAAGTTCAAAATGACTTAATATGTAAGGTAGATGTCCCAGTAATCGGGACGGTCCCAGTAATCGTGAGTTTTGAGGTGTAAACGCCAGAATTAAGTATTTTCCGCATAAAAATACAATCCTAAAATATTTTTAAGCCAGGTTGAACAATGCTTGTTGTGGAAACCAAATTAGTTTTTCTATACAAATAGTGCACATGGGTAAAAAAAATTAATTTGTATTGCCGGTGGCGATGAATCACGAAACGTGGAAAATAGCTTAACATTTTGGTTAGGAAAGGCGTCTCTTTACTTAAGCTTTTACTATGTCAAGAAATTAGTTTATCGGGACGAAAATAATTTTTATGTAATAAAAAATAATTTTTGTTTCATAAAATAAAGTAAAATCTTAATTTAGTACCTTCTCGTTCAAGAAATATCGGTCACGATTATAGGGACATTTCAAAAGCATAGTTGCTCGAGTAATCGTGACCTGTCACGAAGACTAGGACGACTCTGTCAAAATTTTATTTCCATATTTCGTTACAAATAATAATTTAATTAATTTCAAAAAGGTATGAAATGAAATCAGAGAACTGACTTATCACTGTGAGTAGTAATCGTAATATAAATTAGTGCTTAAAACTGAAAAAAGGTGATGTAAAATATTTGAATGAGTTTAGAGATTTCATTATCAATTTTTGAGTTTATTATCATTCTTCGGTGAAGTTAATATTTATTGAGTAATTTTTCATTAGATAACATTAATCTATACTGTACTATATAAAGAAAAATGTGTAATAGATATATAATTATTGATAGTTTTAATATTGTGACAACGTAAACAGAAAATAACCTCATTTTTTTGGTCACTGCATTTGAGCAAATTTCGTGTGCTACATCTAGTTACTTCAAATGTTAATGATTTTTAATTATAATATTCAGTATTATAAAAGAATTTCAGTATTGTCGTTACATATTACTTATCGTGATAAAAATTCTAATAAATATTTATCTCGACTTATTTTTGTGATCACTTTATTTCTTATGAATAAAATATTAATTTTATTCGATAATATTTTTAACTGAAATAAAAATTAAACATTTTAAAAGGAAATTCATTTTCATTATGATTAATTTTCATAGAGTTCATCAGACTTATTAGAACTATCAGAAGATTCGATTTTGAGGTTGTTTCGAGGGCTTTCATCACAGAGGTCTCAATCAATATAAAACTAACAATACATCTTTCATTTCATTAAAGTATAGTAAAAAAAACAAAAATACACTTAAAATACACCTCCAAATTGCTAAAAACTGATTTCAAGAAAGCTTAACCTTTTTCACGAAGACTGGGACAACGACTCACGATTACTAGTACATGACAGATTTGGAAATCACGATAACTGGGACATCGGTGCTTTTCGACTTTTAATTGTTTATAAATAAAAAGTAATATTAAATATAATGTAAGAACAATTTTTTTAATATTCTAGGATGTTTAATGCTTCAATCAGTACCAATCATTTTTCAAATAATCCTACAAAAACAATTTTCTAAATATTTGAAGTCGATGAAATCTCTTATGGTCACGATTACTGGGACGTTTACCTTAAGTTGATTTATAAAATTGACAAAAAAGACCTATTAGACCATGGACATAAAAATTCTTTTCTTACGTCCTTGGATTAGATATTAAACGCGTAGAAAAGTTCATTCAATTAAACTTCCCATCGTTTTCAACTTATTTTTTTTATATAAACGAAATTTATATTGTTCAAATTTTCAGGTGGATATTCAAACCAAACTGTGGACAATACACCTTTTGTATGCAGACCCCCCACCCCCTCCTCACCCACTTACAAGAGGAACCCAAAAAAAAAATGTTTACAACTCTTTCGATAACAGGCTTCACAGGCCAAAATGCTCTAAAAACAGGGGAATAAAGGAGATTTTTCACAAAAATAGGGGAATAAATTCTTTTAAATAAAACGCTCGAACTCTTCAACATTTCCAGTAAAAATATTGCACTTTCAACAAAATAGGTGAATTTTTAACCAAACAGTTCAATTTTTGAATAAAAAGATGGATTTTCAGCCAAGAAGATTAAAATATTAAATTTCAACTAAAAGATCAATTTCCAATTAAAAAATTGATTTTCAACCAAACAGTTGAATTTTCAACTGAAAGAGATTATTTTCCAACCAAAAATTCGAATAGGTAAATTTCCAGTAAAAACAATTAATTGTCAGCCAAAAAAAAAAAAAGAACAAATTTTCCACAAAATAGTAAAATCCTCAACCAAAAACAGATTAATTTTAATCAAGCAGTTGCATTTTCAACTAAAAAATATGAAATTTGGACCAAAAAACATGAATTTTCAAACCAAAAAACGAGTTTTCAACCAAAAAACATTAATTTCTACCAAAACTGGAATAGTTAAATTTGTAGTTAAACATTAATTGGAACAAAGTAGTTCAACAAAATATAACAGTTGATATTATTATTAATTGGATTTTATTGTTGGGCTCTATTGATCCAGTTTGAATTTAAATGGAAAAACGAGAAAAAAGAGGAAAGAGGTCAATGGTGGAAAGACTGTGAAGCCTGAGATAAATAAGAATTTTGATGATTTATAAAACAAAGAATAATAGTTTAAATAAACATTAAAGTTCATTTCTAATACTTATAATTATAAGGATATAATAAGAAAAAAAAAACTTTAATTGAAAAAAAAAGTAATTTCAAACTTTAGATTGACTGTTATTTGATAATATCTGATTGATTTGATACCTACAGTTATATCTAGGCTTACTTAATAATTGAACAATTTTAAATTTTTTACGTTCCAAACCAAATAATTTAATACTTAATTATTAAAATATTTAAAATATTATTAATAATGTGAAATCCCATCTAAAAAAAAGTGGTGTAACTAATCTGGAAAATCTCGCAATCATTGTAGTTGAAAACCTGATTTGTTTTTCATTACTTGAAGTTGTTTTGTGTCTTAAATTTACAAATTTAAAAATTAAATCTGACATATAATCCCTTTTAATAAGGAAATGAACAAAAATCATGGGCGAATTGAGAAACATTTGCGCCTTTTACATTCTCTTGCGCGGTTAAATTAAAACTTTTCAAAACTAAAAAAATTAGAACTTATATAATAATTTAATGAAAATATTAAACATATTTTATTTTAAGATTTTTCGCTAGAAATTAGTATTACAAAAAGTATATTAACCTAAAATTATCAAATTTCGAAGAAGACTTTAAATTTCTCAAAATTTTAGTTTTTTTTCATCAGAAATTAGCATTTTCAAACAAGAATTATTAGAACCCAAAGAGAACAATATTTTCAACAATTTACGTTTTTCTATTTAAAAAGTTTATAATTTTTGGATATTTTAAGATTAAGTTAGGATTTTACAACAAAGTTGATATTTTAACACACAAATCTTTATAGTTAGAATAAGATTTGCAATGTTTGAACACTTTAAGGTTATAATAACGTTTTTTTAAACACAAAACCGGCTTTATAAACAAAAACATTAGATTTCGACGAAGATTTACAATTCCGAACAATTTTCTGTAATGTTATGTTAGTTTTTTTTGTGGAAACTATTGGAACATTTGATAAAAAATTATTAAATTTTAAAGAATATTTAAAAACTTTCAACAATAAAATTGTACAATTTACAAGTTTGAACAATTTCGGATTTTGTTAGTGTTCGGGAATTAAAATTTCTATTTAGTCAAATATTAATAATAAATAAACAAATATTCAAAGCCTTTCAACAAATTTAGGTGACGTTGGCGTTTTACACCGGAAATCGGTATATTTATTAAATAATCATAAGATTTAAAATTCACCGGAATTATCGATATGAGTTTGAAAAATATTTGCAATTTTTAAGCCATTTAAGGTTATGATAACATTTTTCATCGGATATCGGTTATTTAAAAAAATCATTAAACTTCAAAGAAAATTTACAATTTAGAACAATTTTTCATCATGTCATGTTAGTTTTTTTCGTCGAGAATTGGTATTTTCAATTGAAAGTCATCAGATTATCATTCAGCGTTATTAAGTTCACAATTTTTGTAAAATTGTTGGTCTTGTTTTCGTTTTATACCATAAATCAGTAATTTCAATTACAAATTATAGGATTTAAAAAATGATAAAAAATGCTCAAACAATTTTAGGTTATGCTAGCGTTTTTTACCACAATTTTAGTTTACGCTAACATTGGTATTTTTAATAAAAAAAAAAAACCCCCATAAGATTTCAAAGAATATTTCGTACTAATTTAATTTTATATTATAATTTAAAAATTGCGCGAAAAAAAAATCGCACACGTAGCACGCGTGTTTGTTTGTAATATAATTAAATTAAATAGTGTTCTACTTAAAATATTATCAATGTTGTGAATTACTGAAATAATGCTATGAAATTATTTTCCTTAAAAATTTAAAATATTAGGTTAGAAAATTAAACACTTTGTTCCAAAAATAAATGTAATTTTTTACAGCACTTTTTGATTCCGGAATAAACACTTATAAATGCGGACTGCACAAAGTGTATTTTTCACAAATCAGACTTCGAAACCTTTTATATCGTAAAATAAATATAAAAAGAGGATTTGAAAAAGATGAAAATTTTAACCGAATGCACTTTTCTACACACAAATATCTAAACAGCTAAACGTAGGAATTATTCGAATTGTTTAAATATTTTACCGGGCGAAATAAGCGCAGAAAACTAGTATACAGTTTAACTTTATTATCTGTATTACATCTATGCAAATAGCTAAGAAAATTTTTTCTCATAATTTATGTATACATCCTTAAAAATAATAAAATTAGATGTAAAAGTTTATACTCTCGTAGTTTTAGTAACATTTACGACAAATGTACTCGCTCATATGTTAAAAATTGTTACTGGGTCCTATACAAGTGAAACAAGTAATCGATATTATTTCTAAAGTTAACCAAGAAACCTTTGCGAGCCTGTTAATACACTTACTTAAAGTTAGCACAATTGCAGAATGAACAGAATAAATGTTTACAAAAATACCTGACTCCAAAATCCAAATCAGCTGATTCCTCCTGGCGAAGACTATTTAGAGTCTCCACTGCCTTCATTATTGTATTTATCGATGACATTTTAGATAAATCTCTTTTTGATCTGTCCAGGGAAATCATCCTCAACTTGTACACCTCACGCCCGTCATTTCACTTAATTAATAATAAATATTTTCTGTAAATTCAACACATCTGTAAGACTGTAAAGGTCGATTGTTATCGACTGTTGACACCATGTTGGCACCTGGTTGACAGCGGTGACATCCCAATTCCCAAAATCCCAACTGCTACCAACGCTGCCAACAGCCAACTTCCCAACTTTGTATTTCAGCTTGTGACGTCAAGTGGCAAGATGGCCGCACACTGAGGGTCAAGCAGTAAGACCGATTGCATGGAACGAAACTTTTTTTTTTTTATTTGCAAAAGCTATTTAATGAAACTATCATGATAAATCATAAAGTGTACTTTTTCGTTTCGAAGGTAAAATAAATTTGAATACAAAATAACAATTCCGAGTAACTATTTTTCAAATTTATTTATTTCTTTCTTTTTAAGGTTGTCCAAAATTTCAACAAAAAAGTGAATTTTGAAACAAATAGTTCAATTTTCAAAGAAACAAAAAAATTTTATACCAGCTGTATGTTCGACCTTGCTGGAAGTAGAAAGAGAGATCCTATCTTTTTTAATAATTTTGAATCCTAATGATAGAAAGAGATAGAAAACATGTATCTATTGTAACCCATTGAGCGAGATAGATTCTGTGGGATCTATCTTTAGATATTTAGATATATTAATTTATCTTTAGATTTCTAAGATATATCTTTCCCTATTTCCCAATTTCTATATTTTTCAATCTTTAACCAAAAAAAAAGATTAAATATTTTCCAAATGAATTTTCTACAACAGAGTTTGATTTTTTAACTTAAAAATATGAATTTTCAACAAGAACAGTTCATTTTCAACCAAATACATAAATTTTCTACTAATAAGTTGATATTTCATTCCAAAAAGATTTTATTTTAAAATAAAAAATAATTATACTCATCCACCAAAAATACTATTTTTCAAGGAAATTATTGAATCCTCAACCAAAAAAATGAATTTTCAACCAACAAAACAAGCAACACCTTTTCCGAAATTTTAGGAAATCATAGGAAATGTTTTAAAATCTTTTGGAATAGTTTCTTAAAATTATAATGTATCAAAATAAAAATATTAATTCAAATTTTTCCTGGAAGAATCAATTCAAAATTTTATTTCAAAATCTTGATGAATCTACATTTGGTTTCGAATGTCTTGAAATCTTTTCAAATTTTAAATCATTTTTGCATCTTTTGAAAACACCTAAGACTGAAATATTTTTTGACATAATTCGAAGTTGTCCTAATATTTTTTTAAATCATTCAAAAATTTCAAAAATTGTTTTAAAATCTCCCAGATTATTATCGACATTTTTAAAAAGATTTTGAAATATCTTTTGAAAGTATTACAATTTTTTATAAAATGTTGTGATCTTGCAAAATTGAAAAATTTTGCTTTAAATTTTTCGAACTCCTTTCCCGAAATTTTAGGAAGTCATTTAAAATCTTTTAAAATCTTTTGAAATAGTTCCTTAAAATTAATACATCAAAATAAGAAAATTGATTCAAATTTTTCTTGGAAGAAACAATTAAAAATTGTATTTAAAAATCTTGATAAATCTACATTTTGTTTCAAATGTCTTTTGAAATATTTTCAAATTTTAAACCATTTTTGCATCTTTTGAAAACATCTAAAACTTCGAAATATTTTCATACAAAATTCGAAGTTTTCCTGATATTTTTTTAAATCATTCAAAAATTAAAAAAATTGTTTTAAAATCTCCCATATTATTTTCGACATTTTTAAAAAAACTTCTAAATACCTTTTTAAATTATTAGAAGTTTTTATAAAATTTTGTAATCTTGCAGAACTGAAAAATTTTGCTTTAAATTTTTCGAACTCCTTTTCCGAAATTTTAGGAAATCATTTAAAATGTTTTAAAATCTTTTGAAATAGTTTCTTAAAATTAATGTATCAAAATAAGAAAATTGATTCCAATTTTTCTTGAAAGAATCAATTAAAAATTGTATTTAAAAATCTTGATAAATCTACATTTTGTTTCAAATGTCTTGAAATCTTTTTTGACAAAATTCGAAGTTTTCCTAGTATTTTTTTAAATCATTAAAAAATTAAAAAAATTGTTTTAAAATCTCCCAGATTTTTTTCGACATATTTTGAAATTTTTATAGCCTAAAATTAATGTTTTAAAATAAAACCGAGCATTTTAAATTTCTTTCTTTTTAAAACTTTGACTAAATTTTGTTAGTGGTAGCCAACAGCAATAACGAGTGCGTGAGATTTTCGATAATTTCGTTCCACCTATTTTTTAGATAGAATCATAGGATAATAAAACCGCTAAAAAGAAATAGTCAATTTTACTATTCAATTGAATAGTTTTTTGAAAATAAAAAAAAATTCCAAATTTGCTTATTGCGTAAAAAATTATTTTTTTTCGAAGTTATTAAAAAAATTGAGATTTGTCCCATGCAATTGGTGTCACTCTTTGGCCCTCAGCGTGCAGACATCTTGGATTTCTTTCACCACCCAGCCTAAAATACCTAATTGCGCTTGCGTCAGAACAAAGCACTCATTGGCTACAATTGGCACGAAGTTCAACAAGGCTATTAATTATTACACACAATTCTCGTTCATGGAGCTGTTTGAGAAAGCTGAAGAATTGGCTTAACGCAAAGAGAGGTTGCGTAGCCCAAATAGTGCAAATCGTGCAAATAGTTGTTCATAATTGGTAATAACAACATAACAAATTTAACAGTTGACAACTCGAGTCAAATCGCGACCAAGCCATGTTATTGGTTGAACCAATCTTAGTGTCACGAACTGTGATTGGCTGTTCTTGCAGTTCACAGATCACTGTGGACCTGTGGTGGTGATCTGGCAGAGGGGGATGGAAGCCGAAAGGTATTTATTTTGCACATCTACAAAAATAACCTATCTTTCGTGGTGTATTAGTATTTTTTGTTTATAAATCATGCTAACCTATCAAAAAGGTATACAGAAGAAACAGTTTTCTTCAAATAAATATCGATATTATACAGTAAAAGTACAAAATTGGAGTTACAAAAGTTGCGGTGTAACCTCTTTTACTGCTGACCCCATAAATAAAATGTTTACAAGTTATAATGTTGAAACACGTACTGAGAAGTGATTGTTTTCTAGTGCTTTTCAATACACGTTTCCAGTGAAGTTGGAGGGTACTGAGGGTACACAAAATATATTAAGAGGTCCCTCAAATTCATCAGCTGATAATACTTCGGTTTTGGATGTACGATTCGATTTTCATTGAAGCATTGTCAACTTTTTAATCAGGTGAGAAATTATCCTACAATAATTTCCTTTACACACCTTTTCCCTCTTTATAAAAGACCGCTCCATATATTATCATTTATTAATCATCTCTATTCTTATAACTTAGCTAAACGCTTCAGAAATTCCTTTTAATATGTTATTTTTCTAACCTTTCAATTGATATTAGAATATGTGTTATTACCTGAAGAAACCTATAAATTCAGGGAAATAAGATGCAGATTTTTTCATTGACTGTTTTCAATCGAATTAATTAGTTTACATTGTCAAAATCTGTAAACTTCTGCCGTACGCGGTCTTTTATAGAGGTTAGGTTTCGCCCTGAATTTTTACGTTTACGGCTTTACGGTTCGAACGTTGGAAATATTTCACTAATATTTAAAAAAATCAGTTAAATCAAATTCGTCATTGATAATTGTCTATTTGTTTACGATTCTTACTTCAGACAATATATGTAAGTAATGTAGCTGAATTTCCGAACGTTCAACTGAACGATAATTTTTCCAATTCTATTTTACCTCATAGAAATACTATTCCGATCATAATTAAAATTGATTTTACAAATTTCCTGTATGCACTGGTTCTAGTTTACAAAACATCACAACAATCAGTAAAAAAAATTATCAATTTGAAATTTGAACGTTCAGAACTAGGGAACTGTTGCTAGCTCTTTCAGATATTTAAAAATAGTTTTATAGATTGACTATAAGAGCACTCGTTGAAATTTTAATGAACTTTGATGTTGAAATATTATGAGTAGTTATTTGTTTCGAATTATTTTAAATATATTTAAAATTGGACAACTTCCAATTTTAATATTCAAAATTGGACAATTTTTCAAAATAAGTTCCAAATTGCACAATTTTAAATGTTGAGCATTCATAAAAGAAATATTTCCCTGTTGAATGATTAAAAATAAGACAATTTTCAATTTAAAGCATATAAAATTAAATAATATACAACTTATGGCACTTGAGATTGAACAGTTTTATTCTAATTATTTAAAATCAAAATCTTTTTAAAATATTAAATTATAAATATTTTTAAAAATAATAAATATTATAAATGATGAATCTTAAAATTTAAATAATAAAACGTTGACAATTTAAATATTTAAAATGGGACAATTTAAAATGTTAGTATTCAAAACTGGACAATTTCCAAATTGGACAATTTTAATTGCTGGGCGATCATAAGAGCAATATTTCCACATTGAATTATTAAAAATGGGACAATTTCAAATTTAAACATACAAAATTAAATAATTTATAATTCATGGCTCTTGAGATTGAACAATTTTAAATGTTGAGCGATCATAAAAGCAATATTTCCCTATTGTATTATTTGATTTGAGATAAATATTTAAAATTGGACTAATTACAAAATAAGAGGTTCCAAATTGCACAATTTTATATGTTGAGCGATCATAAAAGCAATATTTCCCTATTGTATTATTTGATTTGAGACAATTTTAAATGTAAAGCATACAAAATTAAATAATATAACATTCATTGCACTTGAGATGGAACAATTTTAAATTAAAATATTTAAAGTTGGACAATTTTAAATATTGAGCGATCATAAAAACTATATTTTCATATTGAATCATTAAAAATGGGACAATTTCGAATTTAAACATACAAAATTAAATATTGTATAATTCATGGCTCTTGAGATTGAACAATTTTAACCCCATGATTTAAAAATTTAATTGTAAAAATTTGGACAATTTCAAATTTAAATATTTAAAATTGGACTCATTTCAAAATAAGAAGTTCCAAATTGCACAATTTTAAATGTTGAGCGATCATAAAAGCTATATTTTCATATTTAATCATTAAAAATGGGTCAACTTACATTTAAAGCATAAAAAATTGAATTATAAAAAGTTGGACAATTTCAATTTTAAGTGTTGACCGATCATAAAAGTAATATTTTTATATTGAACCGCTCAAAATGGGACAACTTCAATTTATAGTATAAAAAATTTGATATTATACAATTCATGGCACTTGTGATAGAAAAATTTTAATCCAATTATTAAAAATTTGAATACTAAAAGTTCGACAATTTTGAATTTATATAGTTAAACTTGGAAAATTGCAAATTTTTAGAGTAAAAATTGGAACATTCAAAATAGGATGTTCCAAATTATACAATTTTAAACGTTTAGCGATCATAAGGGCAATAATTCCATAATAAATCGTTAAAGATGGGACAATTTTGAGTTTAAAGCATACAACATTAAATAATATGCAATTAATGGCCTCTTAGATTGAACCATTTTAATCCGATCATTTAAAATTTAAATATTAAAAGTTGGATAATTTCAAATTTTAATATTAAAAAATTGACAATTTTGAATTCAAATATTCTAAACTGTATCAAATTTAAATGCCTCAAAAGTTGGGTCGATTTCGAATTTAAATCGTTCATAATTATCAAAGTTAAAATTTAAACCTTTGAAGATTGAACAATTTGAAGTGTGAAGCGTTTAACATCGAATAATTTCAGATTTATACATTGCAAATTAACTGATGTTAACTTTCGTTCCAGCGTTGATGAAACAAAAATTACTGTACACATTTCAACATTCAGAACTTTAGGCATCTAAAATATGGTCACCTTTTTGGGTTAAACAGTTTCTTGCAAACCTGGATTTTATCATAAAAATGTTAAAATATTCAATCTTAGAATATTTTTCAGAATTATTAATTTTTTCAATCTTTCCTAGAGATTTTTTAATCTTTAAAAATTACTTAAGGAATCGTCAGTAATATTGTTTTTTCTACTAGAAAACAAACTTTCGTTGTTATGATGCAAAATTGGGTTGATAATTTTTAACTATTTTAAAAATTTGGTAAAGAATCTGCAAGTCAAAATATTTTTCTGCACATAAACTTTACCAGGAAAGAAATTTTAAGTTAGAATGTAGAACTTATTTTTGGAAATATATTTATCAATACTAAAATAATGCGATATTTTTAGCTTGATAAAGTAACTAACTCGCAATTTTAAAAATAATATTTTAGTTTCAGTCAAAGATTTGAAAGAAACATTCAGGAACAGTACTATCTGAATTTTTTGTTTGTTTTTTCTTCAAGAAAACCCGTAAGGAATCCTTTTCTTAATCCGTAAGGAAACCAAGTTCACTCCTTGTACAGAATGGTTATAGATTTTTCAAATTACTTTCTATTCTTATCCTAATGTACTTTAATGTACTAATGCATTTCAAATATTGAAATTAATATTCACTGAACTGTGAAATTATCGAAAAATTGAAAAAAAGCAAGGTTATTTTATGTTTTGTTATTTTAAGGTATTTCTTTAAATTGAAAATTATCAAATTAAATCCTTCAGTTCATTTAAAAGTGAAGGCCTTACTTAGTAATTGATAAATTTTCAATTGTATACGTTTCAAGCCAAATAATTAAAAATTCAAGTATTTAGAACTGGACAATTTCAGATATTCAGAATTGGACAACTTCAGTGAGGTCGTGTGAAAAAACAGACACTGAAAAAGTCTGTTTGAAATTTTTTAGGCTTTTCTAAATTACTTTTCTTTGTTTTTTTTTCTTTCACAACTACTAGAAAATAAAAAATTTCAAAAATTCTTACACTGAGTGAAGAAACAGTATAACCAGTGGAATATGCTATTATTTTGCATCATTTGCCTTGAACTTATTATATAATATTAAACTGAAAATTAAGGGACTTGAGCTACTGCTGGAAAAGTAATCTGTGAGTTATTGAGTTTTTAATTGTTTAATTTAAGACATTTTTATTGATATTCGCTGGAGATTTTTTAAATTGATTAATTATTTTATTTTTAATGTTTTATTTTGGAATACTTCTTAATTTTGAAGGCTTTGAAATTAAACGTAGAAATCCTTCTTATTTAAAATTGCACTAAATTGAACATTTGAATCTAATTTTATTGATTTTAGATTCGTACAATTTTTTGCAATCGGGAAATTACCTGGAACTCTTTTCTGACATTTATGTGACCACTCTATATAAGCTGAAATCTAAAAGCTAAATTCATAATTAAAAATACAAGCATTAATTGAATTAATTCAAATGCTTGTTTCCTTTCAACTTATTCAATATATTGGGCATTAATTCAGTCAATTGCATTCCTCATAGCGTTTCTAATGCAGGTGGATGTGAAATCTGATTTCAGATGTTTCGTGCACATCACTAAGCAAGCAATGTCTTTAACTTATTTGAACCCATAACATCAGAGAGGAATCACAGAGAGTAACATTACATTGCCAACAATGCCTGGCTGTGCCGCTATTGGATGTAATAATCGTAGCGAAAAGGGGTACACTATGAAGTGTTTCCCTCGCGACCCGATTTTGCGACAAATATGGAAAGATCGCGTCGGCAGGGCGAATTGGGAACCTTCCAATAATTCTTTCCTCTGTCACTCGCACTTTGCAGCCAATCAATGGATGGTTACACAATGTGGTAGACTGAAATTAAGAAAAGGGGCGTTACCATCCATATTCAGGGTGGTAACCAATCGCAAATCACCAAATAAACGCAGAAGACTATGCGCCGATGGCGAGAGTGAAGATGACCAATGTGGAATAGAAATCTTGGATGATGATGATGAGGAAGAGAATTATGTCTACATGGAATCGCCCGGAGAAGTCCAAGACTTTGAAGATGAATCTGTCGTCTTTCTCGATTCCCAAAACTCGTCAATTTTACAAAATATAACGGGAAAGGAAGGATTGTCTGCAAGTAACGTGTACCAAATTATCACAACCGGACCTCTCAGCAACCTGGAGCATGAAAATGTAATCATGATATCCGACGAAAACGACCAAGAGATTGGATCATTCATTAATGATGGTAACAACTACATAATAATAAATAACGAGAACGAAGACACTACGAATCATCTTCAACCTATTGAAATCTTAACCAATCAAATGCCAATAAATTCTAGAATAAAGGTTGAAGTCAAGGATGAGATGGATGACCGTGCTACGACCGACGATATTTACAATGAAGTCGAAAGCAACATGGAACGAATTTATGAAGGAATCAACTCCGATGATGAGTCGTCGAAACAAAAGAGATCAACGTTGAGGGTGTATAAAAATAAATCGCTAGGTAAGATTCGAAAAATTGAGAATACAAAAGGATTGAATAGCGAACCCAGCTGGCAGAAGAATGATGGTGTTTTAAATGGTCAAATGATCCCGAATGATACGATAGCTTGTTTGGAGAACAGCGATGATAACAGCAAATCGTCTTTTATCAACTCTAGTTTTAAAAATGGAGATTTCATTGTAGAAGATACAGACGAGGAAATTGGAGACGCTAAGGACCCCGAACAAATGTCCAATTTGGAAGCTGCATTGCAGCGCAAAAAGAAGGTTAGAGAAGATACTATGAAGTCAATCGAGAGGATTATTGCTGATAATGGATCATTCAACAAGAGTCCAAGTGGTTCAGAGAGCGATTTTTCTGATACCAACTCTAATAGTTTAAATCAGGGAAAACGAAAGAGAAAAGAAAATTTTGAAATGAAGGTATCGGGGGTAATGGAAGATGTATCGGATGTTATGAGAAATCTAAGCTCGAAACCATCCTTGGATTGCAGTTCAGAAGAAAATGAGAACCAACGCCAAGATTACGGAGATTCTTGCATCACCTCAATTATAAGAGTAGAAAATAGCTTGCCCAAAATTATCAAAACAGAAAGAACAAGTGATGCTGGTACCGAGGACATTAATTCTGACGATCAGGTTCAATGCAGTAATAAATTTGAGTTGAAGCAAGAAAGAATGGCGTTATCCTCGGAATGTGATTTGATTGAAGTAGACTTTCAAGACGAAAATCATGGACGAAGTCAAGATCATCATGAGATTCAAGACCAGGATCATCATGAAAATCAAGATCACGAACGTCAAGATGATGACGAAATTCAAGAAATTCCTCAAGATGAGATTAATTGTCAAGATACTTCTAAACGTGGTACAAAAAGAACTCGATTATCCGATGAGGACTGCAATATCATTACGACAGACATCTATCGTGAGTTGAAGTTGAAGATAGAGCAACAAGAAGGAGTCATTTCACAACTAACCGAGCACCTATCTGCCTATAAGGGCATGGAAATGAAGGTGACTGAAGTGAACGATGCACTTAAACTCAAGAATAGAGAAATCTCGATTCTGTCAGCGAAATTAAATCGGAAAGAAAGTACCCAAGGGCGTGGTAAACGAAATGTTGTCACGATGCAGGAACTAATTAAAGACTTAACGAACAAAGTTAAGGCTGTGGAAGATGTTAACAGGAGGTTGTCGCGTTCATTATCAGTGGAGCATCAGAACAAAAAAAATTTAGAGTATCAGGTGAGGAACAGAGAGAAGGCTATAAAGGAATTGAACTGGAAAGTGGGTAAAGCGTCAAAATTACTCGAACGAGCTGAAAGAAACGCGACAACTTATAAGAGGAGGATGAACAATATGCGAGCACTTGTAAGGCGGAGACATTTTCAGCTTGAGGATGAGCGACAAACACCATTTGATATTTTATTCTCGGATTACGCGAGACACGAATTCACGGCGGAGTCTTTGACAATGGCTTTGGAAATCAGAAGAGTGTGTGGGAGTGATGGATACGAGAAATTGTTAGAGTATAATTTTCCTTTACCGTCTCAAAGAACTCTTCGAAGGAAGCACCAAAAGGATTCGGTTTTTATGAACGGATCTAACGAGACGACAGATTCGTTCGATGTTAGTATTGTGGAGACGAATAATTTCGACAAAAGTAATTTTAAAACTGTTCCGTGTGGTATTAGTGAAAAGAATTCTCGGGATTCAAGTTTTACCGTGACGGGAACTGTACAAGATATTTTTAATGAAAATGATAGCGAACAGATAAATGAAAATGAAGTGTATAGTGAAAACGAACTGATAGAGCACCTATTCAAATTTACGAACGGATCATTGTAGGGATCTGTGGTGCTTTCAATCTTTGTAAATAATTAATTACAGATTTGTACAAAAGTAAAGACTTCTGCAGCTTTTAAATAAATAATTTAAGGGATTCAATCAATTTTAATCAGAGTTTATTTTTACAAGCAGGCCTTTCAGACCTATTTGGAGACGTTCCCCAGTTGATGGAAATAATTGGCCAGTAACTTCGTTCCCTCTATATAATTCTTCATGGAAATATTTTCATCTTCGGAATGGATATTTGCATCGTTATCTACCAACGGCAGTATAAGAATATTTTTCTTTGGCAAGACTTTGCGCAGTTTCAAAAGAATTGGAAATCCTTTCCCTTCTCGTGTCAAATTGGCCTCTTCTTTGAAAACCTATTCACATTTTCTTATTGAATATTCAGGATTTACAAGTTAGAACGAAAAATTAGAAGATTTAAAAAAAATGTGCCAAAAATAAAAAAATTCTTCTATCAGAAGGTTCAAATTAAAACTCCTAGTTTCTAAACAAATCAAACGGAGAAAGAGAGTTCTAATTTTGAAAGCAACAGTTGAATTTTGAAGCTATTCAGTTTTTTAAAGGAATCTAGGTATTGGAACCTTGGCTCATGTTAAGACAATTCAAGCTGAGAATTTTCACATTGAAAAAAAAACGGATTTGAAATTATAAAAAGCCCTCAAGTTTCGCTGTGATAATTAAAATCTTAATATGTATTGGTCAATTTCAAAAAGTTGGATTGAAAAACAAATTTAAATGACAAAAGCTATGAATTGTATAATTCCTCATGTTTGGAGAAAATTTAAGTAATTTACTATTATAACTTAAATTTTTGTGAATCATAAAAAAAAGTAAGATTCATTCTAATTTACGTTTAACGTGAAATCAATCAAAATGTTTCAAAACTTTGCAAGTTTAAATACAAATTTCGTTAAACATATAGCAATAGTTCACTGTTTTTGTTGAAGTCATATTTTTTGTTCAAAAATGTAATGGTTATATGTTGAACCTTCGTCTTTTTATCTTTAAAATTCAACTGTTTTGTTGAAAATGCAACTGTTTTTAGTTACAGCGAATTCTTTTTTGATCTGATTTTCGACCATTTGATTGGAGATGTAACTATTTGGTTAAAAATTCAACTTTTTTGTTGAAAACTCGTCTCCTTTGCTTAAAAGTGCTACAATATCGTTCTAAATGCAACTGTTTGTTTGAAATATTTTTTTTTCGTCGAAAATTGAGGTACTTGGTTAAAAATTCATCTTGGTTGAAAATTAATTTTCTCCAGATTAAAAGTCACATTTTTTCTAAAGCATTCAGCTTGAACTTTTTGTTAAAGATTAATCTCTATTGGCAAAAAAATAAATCTTTTTTGGTCGAAAATGCCATTATTTGGTTGAAAATTCTTCGTCTTCGTTGAGATATACCTTTTTTGTGGAAAATGTATCTTTTCGGGATTAAAAGTCAAATGTTTTCAGAAACTGAAATTGTATTTCTTTTGGTAGCAAATTAACCTTTCTTAGTTAAAAATTTAACTTTTCAGTTGAATATTTAGCTTTTATTGTCAAAAATTAAATATTAAGTTAATAATCTGTTTTGGTTGAGGATTGTAATATTTTGTTAAAAATTAATTTTTTTGTTTAAAAATCAATAATTTTAGTTTGAAATTCATCTCTCTGGTTGAAAATTGAACTATTTTGTAGAAAATTAATTTTTTTAACTGAAAATTCAACTTTTCCATTTTTTATTGAAAAATCTTCCTTTAATAGAAACCTCAACTATTTGGTTGAAAATTCATCCATTTTCTTGAAAATAAATCTCTTTTGGTTAAAAACTCAACTGGTTGAAAAGGTTAAAAGTTAATAATCTGTTTTGATTCAATTTTTTAATTTTGTTGAAAATTCATCCATTTTATTGAAGATGCATCTCCTTCGGCAAAAATGTTATCTTTTTTGGTGAAAAATTCAACTCTTTGCTTGAAAAAGTTTAAAGTTAATTGTTTAAATAATTAATTGTAAAATTAATTGTTTTTATTGAGGATTCACCTATTTTCGTGAATATTCTCTTTGTTTGGAAATTCAACTATTTTTGTTTAAAATTATTTTTTTTGTTTGTTAAAAATTAATGCCTTTAACTGACAATTCAACCATTCCTTTTTTGTTGAAAAGTTATCTGTTTTAGTAGAAAATTCATCTGTTTATAGGATTTTATATTTAATTAAATATGGTGCCTACATTAATTTTTTTGTAATTATTCCCCTATTGAATTTTGTAAAGAATTTTTCTTCGAAAATTAGTTAGAAAAGGATTTAATTTAAAAATTCTTTCTACCTCCAGACCACTAAAAATCTCCTATTTTTACTGAAACGGTGACCGTGAAACGTAAATATTTGTTATGGATATTGAATACAGGGTGTTGACCCTACCTAGAAAACCTGGAATTGTCAGAAAATTTTAATATAAATGGAAAAATCAGGAACTTTAGGGGAATTTTTTCGAGAACGTGCTAATCTTTTTTTAAATTGCAATACGTATAAAATTGAATAACAATGGTTCTTCATTTATAAAAGTAGCTTTATATTACTTTATTGAACTATTTTGTTGAAATTTTGGTTGTTTGTATGAAAGTAATTTTTTTAACTGAAAATGTAACTATTCTATTTTTGGTTGAAAATTGATAGTTTTTAGTTGAAAATTCAAGTATGTTGTTTGAAATTCATGTATTTTATTGTAAATTCGTTCTTGTTGGTAGAAAATTAATCTTCTTGATTGAAAAATCATCTTTTTACTTGAAAATTCAAAAATTTACTAGCAATTTTTTCTCTCACTTTACTGAAAAATCTTCCTTAGTTCAAAATTCAACTCATGTTTAAAAGTCGTATTTCTTGGTTAAATTCGACTGTTTTGATCAAAAATTAGAATAGTTTCGGTTGAATTATCAGCTACTCTATTTTTCGCTCAGAATTAATCTTTTTTGGAATAAAAACTTAATCGTTTGGTTGAAAGTTAAATTTTTTTGTTACAAATTAATTTTTTTGGTTAAAGATTCATAATTTAAATTAAAAATTCATCTCTTTGATTGAAAAATAAATCCTCTTGAAAAATCTTTATTTCTTTGGCTGAATTTTTTTTTACTGAAAATTCAAATATTCCAGATGAAAATTATTTTTTCGAAAATTTGTTTTTTTCTTAGTGAAAATGAATTTATTAAAAGTGAAAATGAATTTATTAAAAGTGAAAATGTTACTATTCCAGTTGAATGGTCCATCACTTTAGTTAAAAATGCATCTCTTTGCTTGA
>CAKNXH010062383.1:45580-82960 GCA_932178445.1 Andricus quercusramuli
TAGATCGATAGATAGAAAAATATTGGTTTATATTGACAAAGAGATAGGATGGGATACATTTTCTTTAACTCATTCTATCGTAAAGCATCAAAATTATTCAAAAAGATAGGATATCTATCTTTTTACTTCCACAGGAAGTCTTTCTACAAGACAACCGAAAATGTGAATAATCTATTCCATAAAATATCTTGAGTGTTCCTGAAAAGTTAAAATGCTTTTGGTCCAAAAAGACCAAAAGGAATAATTGGCAAGACATATTCCTTGTTTATTCCGCAAGAAAAATTAATTTATCGCGGAAGCATGGACAAATTGTGAATTTGTTTTCAAATATTGTTTAAATAATCAAGGTTTCTTGTTAATTGAACAAATATGACAAGAAGGAGTTCATTGGTCAAACATTTCTAGTTTCTTCCACGAAAAAACGAATAAGCCTATTCATGCAAGAGTGGTCAAAATGTACATTTGTTTATAAAAATTGTTTAAATAATTTACTGTTCCCTTCCATTCGCGAAGTATTGTAGCAAAGAGTCACTAGAAATATATTTTTAGTTGATTTCGCTAAGAAAATGGAGCCTATTATTAGAAAAATGATCCAAATGTGCATTTATTTATAAATATTGTTTAAACAATTAACAGATGTTGTTAATTTGAAAAAAAATCATTAGGAGTCATTAGCAAGACATCTTTTGCTTAAGTCTGCAAAAAATTGAGGCTATTCATTGTAACATAGGAAAACTGTATATTTGTTTATAAAAATTGTTTAAATAATTGTCAAACAGCAGCTATTCTTAACTACTCGCAATTAGTCATTAATTTCTTTCATATTTTATATAAAAACTATGAATTTCAAACAATGAATCACGGGAAAATGGCTTTTGTTAATTGATTTGTTTAAAACATTATAAACAATTCTTTTATTACTATAACCTACTGTAAATTATTGCTTAATATTTATTACACTGACTTAAGCTCTTCTTCTGTCAACATGAAGATCTTTAAAAAAGTTACATCTGAAAAGTTAGGAATAAATATTGTTTATGAAATCATTCAGTTTACAATGGGGAATACTAGAATCTTTTTTTTATGGTACATTTTGATCTTCATTTTTTAAGCGTTTATTTTCAATTCAAAGAAAGCTATTATTTAATTTCAAATCCTATTCAAAGATTTTTTCAGTCTAAAATATTATTTTTTCAACCCATTTAATTAAAAAACATTCATTTGAAAAAATAACAATTTTGGAATATTTAGCGATATTTGACTGTTAATTTAAAATGGACAATTGTAAATCAAATATTCAAAACTAAAAACTTTGGAACTAAAATGCTAAATTTAAACTTTGAACGTTACAATGTCAATTGTTCTGTAATTAATAACTCTCTTATTCTCAAGTAAATGTTTTCAATTTTAATGTATAAAGAATAATTGAACAATTATTAATTTTAAACGACTTAAAATTTAAAAAAAATCGCTTCTAATTTGAGAAGTGTTCAGTTTTAAGCAAAATTTCAAATCATTTAATTTTTAATATTTCTAACTTAAAATTGCTTGGAATAATATAGTTTTGAACATTTACAAAATGTATTGATTCATTCTTTAATTTATATCATTGAAAATGATAACGTATGTTTTAATTTTGCATCTTAACGACATTTAATTGAAAATTGTTTAATTGAAAAATTTCAAAAGCTTCTATTTTATACGTGCAAATTATTGAACGTCTGAATTAAAAATTAATTAACAAATTTTTTTCAGCTTCAATTTAAAAAGTTAAAAAAAATTTTAATTTCAATGTCCCAGAATATGTTTTGTACCCTAGGAAAAGATCCCGATTTTTTTTCTTCAATTAAAACGTCCAACCTGATTTTGAATTTTTTTTAAGTTACAGAAATCATTTAAAACCTACCACAAAAAATTTTTATATTGATCGGTAAGTTGAGTCCCAATTCTTTATAACAGTCGACAGCATGTAGAAAACATAAAAGTGGTCCTTTCATTTTTGCAGTTCCACGACCATACAATTTTCCATTCTTTTCAATCAGTTCAAAAGGCATTGTTGCCCACTTTTCCCGTTCAACATTTAGTACATCTAAGTGACAATAATAAAAAAGTGTCTTTTTATTAGAATCATTGCCCAGTGTTCCCAATACGAGAAATGGAATCTTCATCTGCAAAGCCACATTATTATCAATCGTCAATAAAAACTAACAATTAAAAAAAAATAACTAGTATAATTGAAAACTAAGCTTCATCTAGAAGTACCTCCTTCGTTTGTCCATGGGGTACATAATTTCCTAAATTTTTCAATGCAACTGTAAATCCAAGCTTCTTTAATCTACTTTCTAACCAATGAATCACAGCAGAAATTTGTTTATGTGCTCTGAGATTGGAACTTATAGTTGGAAGTCCAACAATTTTCCGCAATTCTTCCACGTACTTCTTTTGCTGGGTATCTATATATTTGTAACATTTTACGACTTCTGGAGGAGTGGGCATGATTTTTTAATCAGCTCAACTTTTTTCAGTTTCGATAGATTTGCATGAAAAAGCTGACAACTAGTCTTTTGTTTTTATTTTGTACGCGTGACTCATTTTTAAACGAGAAGGACAGAAAATAATCCAAACTTTAACGTATGCTGTGTGAAATTACCCTTATTTCACCTGGATAGAAACTTTCTTTTTGACAACGAAAAACTAAATACCCATGTTTTTCACATTCCAAAGTCCTCATCTTTTCAAAAACATCTATTTTTATTTTTTATTGTCCAGAAAATTAGATTTTCATATTATAAATCAAGAAGTGGTGCATTCACACAGAAAACTTTTTCTCGGTCTCTATTTCAAAACCCTCAATTATTGCAATTTTCAATCAGCAATAAATTAAATGGTTGAAGTTTCAAGCAAATGATGATTTTTCAATCCAAAAGCATGAATTTTCTATATAAAAATACGAATTTTCAACATAGCAGTTAAAGTTTCGATCAAAAAGGGTGTCTTTATATGAAAATAGTTGAATTTTCAAGAAAATAATTAAATTTTCAATCAAATAGTAGGTTTTTTAACCAAAAGAAATTAATTATGAAGAAAAAATACAATAATGGACTTTTCAAATAAAGAGAATTAACTTTATACAACAAAAATTACTTTTTCTACCAAAAGATAGATTTTTAATTCAAGAGGCTGAATCTTCTCTCCAAAGAGACCAATGTTCAAGAAAACAACTGAATTTTCGGCCAAAAAAATGACTTTTAAAAAAAACAAAATAATTAAATTTTTAACTAACTAGTAGAATTTTTAAATAAAATAGATGAATTCTGAACCAAAAATATAACAGTAGGCTTTTCAAATAAAAGAATTAACTTCTAACCGAAAAATAAATTTTCTAACAAAAAAGATTACTTTTCTGCTAAAAGATTAATTTCTAACCGAAAAAGATGAATACTCAACAAAAGAGTTGAGTTTTCAACCAAGAAAGATGAATCTTTAACCGAATTGTTGAGTTTTTAACCCAAATAATTGGATTTACAACTGAATAGTTAAACTTTCAAGCAAACTAAGCGAATTTTCAAGAGAACAGATGAATTTTTAACCAAATAGTTGAATTATCAATCAACAAAGATGAATCTTCGATCCAAAATATGACTTTCCTGCCAAAAGATAAATTTTCAATCCACAAGCATGAATTTACTATCTAAAAAGACGAATGTTCAACAAAACAGTTGAATTTTCTACAAAAAAAGAGGTCCTTTTAAGGAAATAGTTAAATTTTCAACAAAGTAGTTGAAGTTTCTAAAAGACGATTTTTCAATAAAAAATGAAGTAGTTAAATTTTCAGTTAAAAAAAATTAATTTTCTACAGAATAGTTCGATTTTCAACTAGAGAGATAAATTCCAAACTAAAATGATTCATTTTCAAACAAACAAAAATTAATTTTTAACAAAATATTACAATCCTCAAATAAAACAGAAAACTTAATTCTGAAGAAAGTATACAATAGTAAACTTTTCAAATAAAACGAATGAACTTTCTACCAAAAAAGATGACTTCCTACCAGAAGATGGATTTTTAATCCAAAAGGATTAATCTTTTATCCAAAAAGACCAAGGTTCAACAAAACAGGTGAATTTTCGACCATAAAAATGGCTTTAAAAAAATGCTTGAATTTCCAAAAAAGTAATTAAAATTTTAACTAAATATAGTAGAACTTTCATATAAAAATAATTAACTTTTAACCAAAAAATAAATACATTTTCAATCAAAAAAATTACTTTTCTGTTAAAAGATTAATTTTTAACCCAATAAGATGACTTTTCATCCGAATAGTTGAATTTTTGACCAAACAATTGAATTTCCAAACAAACAGTTGCAGTTACAACTGAATAGTTGAACTTTCAAGCAAACGAAACTAATTTTCAACAAAAAAGTTGAATTATCAACGTACAGAGATGAATCTTCAATCCAAAATATGACTTTTCTGCCAAAAGATGAATTTTCAATACAAAAGTACCAATTTTCAATCCTCAAAGATGAATATTCAACAAAACAGTTGAATTTCCAACAACAACAAAAATGACTTTGTAGGAAAATAGATGAATTTTCAACAAAATAATTAAATGTTCCACATAATTGTGGAATCTTTAACCAAACGAGAATTCTGAATTAAAAGAATAGTTGTGAAACAAATATAAGATAGTAGACTTTTTAATTAGGAAAAAAAAAGAAAAAATGAGAATGTAAAAAGGAAAAAAAAGAAAGTTACTTTTTTAACAATAGACAAGGACTGAAAATAATAAAAACTTCAAAGTAGTATGTGTGAAAGCACCCTTATTTCACCTAGATAGAATCTTTTTTTTTATAAAGAAAAACCTGATTCCCATATTTAGATGCCAAAGTCCTCATTCTTTCCAAAACATCTAATTTTCTTTTTTATCTAAAAAGATTAGAATTTCTGATTTTAGATCAAAAAGTGGTGCATTCACACAGAAAACTCTTTTTTAAAATAAATAACTAAATGAACATAACTCGCCTAAATTTAATGTACGTATATTTTTAAATATATAAAATCAAAAAGGGGATTAAAGTAATATTAAAACTATTCACAAGGCAGTTCGATTTAAAATCTCGTCCAATTACAAATATGTATCTTTTGATGCAACCAATTTTTATAAGCTACTTATATTAGTTACGTGGCGGTTTTATAACTAATCTTTTTTCTTGTCCTTCGCTTTTGCATCCTTCGAAGTCTCTATTTTGTTACACTCACACCATGGAGTAATCGACTTATCACATATTAGAGCAATATTGAGTACTGTGACTGGAGTATCTGATATCTTCATTTCTATCGTATCTTCTAACTTGTACGAAACGTTGTGTAAACCTGTCTGGCGATCTCGTTTTCTAGTAACCTCACGCTGATTATAGCATTTGGTCATATCTCTTTTGCGGTGGTTTCTGTCATGTATGTGCCTAAAATTACATGAAATAGTCAGCTTTTGAAAATTAGACATCTTTTTAAGAAACTTTCGCAAAATTATAGGTATATTATTTCAGGGTGTTCAGCGATCTTTAGGAACGAAATTCAAGGTTTCTGCAAGATTTTCCGAGTCAAGAAATAGTTACAAAAAGACTGCTTATTGCAATCTATAAAATAATTAGCACAGTCTTACAAAAATTGTCTTGAAATCTCTTCGTATATTCTACATATAATCAACAAAAGATAAGGTAAAAATCCCAGTAACTGCGACGCCAATTTTCTTGCTTTTTATTTAATTTGAATGCACTTAAATTAGATTTAATACTATAAAATTCTATAAATAAAGAGTTTTATCATCAAATGTAATTTTTTAAACCATAAATTAAATCTTTATTTTTTTAACTTTTCAAGGGCAAGAGTTCTTCTTCAAAACGAGAAGTTTCTTTTACAATAGGCAAAAAGATCCAAATTACTGTTTGAGTTTCAATAAAATAAATGTTTTATAAGCCTAGAATGACAAAACCATTAAAATTTAAGGTTCTCACGAAAAAATCAAGATTTTCAAGTTTTCAAGGTTACAGACTTCACAGCCTAAAATGCTCTCAAGACAGAGGAAATGGGGTAATTTTTCACAAAAATAGTGGAACAATAGGGGAATAAATGCTTTGAAATAACATTGATGAAGTTGAGTTTTTAACCAAAAAACATGCATTTTCAACAAAAGAGTTGAGTTTTTAACCAAGAAAGATGAATTTTCAACCAAATAGTTAAACTTTCAAGAAAAAAGGAGGAATTTTCAACAACAAAGTTGTATTTTTGCACAAATGAATCGAATTGAATTATTAATATGAATATTATAATTATTTTTTTTATTAATTATCATTATTTTTCATTCATAATTAATATTATAATTATGAATTGAATTATCAACCTACAAAGATGACTCTTCAATAAAAAAATATGAATTTCCTACAAAAAGATGAATTTTCTATCATTAACGATGAATATTCGACAAAACAGTTAAATTTTGAATGAAAATAAATGACTTTATAAGAAAATAGGTGAATTTTCAACAAAATAATTCAATTTTCGACAAAATAGTCGAATTTTTAACCACAAGAGGAGAATTCTGATGAAAAAATGAATTCTGAACCAAACATAAAATATATAGTTGACTTTGAACTTTAAAAATCTAACAACCAACCAAAACATCTGACTTTTCTACCAAAAGATGAATTTTCAATTATAAAAGACGAATTTTCTATCTAAAAAGATGAATATTCAACAAACCAGTTTAATTTTCGAACAAAAAAGATGACTTTTTAACAAGATAGTTGACATATCAAAAAAAGAATGAAATTCTCAACCAAATAGTAGAACATTTAATAAAAAGAGATGAAGTCTGAACCAAAAATATATTAGTAGACTTTTCAATTGAAAAGAATTAACTTGAAATCAAAAAATTTGACTTTTCCACAAAACGATGCATTTTCAATCGAAAAGGATGAACTGTCTAACCAAAAATTCGAATGTTCAACAAAACTATTCAATTTTCGACCAAAAAATATGATTTTTTAAAACAAAGTATTTAAATCTTCAACAAAATAATATTTTCAATTAAATAATAGACTTTTTAACAAGAACACATGAATTCTAAACCAGAAATATAATAGTAGACTTTTCAAATAAAAATAATTAACTTTCACCCAAAAAAGATTACTTTTTCTACCAATAGATAGTTTTTTTATCCAAAAAGCTGAATCTTCTATCAAAAAATACCAATGCTCAACAAAACAGTTGAATTTTCGACAAAAAAAAATAACTTTCTTAACAAAGTAGTTACATTTTTAACAAAATAATATTTTCAACTAAATAGTAGACTTTTTAACCAAAACACATGAATTCTGAACCAAAAATATAATGGTAGACTTTTTAAATAATAATAATTACCTTTCAACCAAAAAACATTACTTTTTCTACCAATAGATGGATTTTTAATCCAAAAAGATGAATCTTCTATCCAAAAAGACCAATGATCAACAAAACGGTTGAATTTTCGACCAAAAAATTACTTTAAAAAAAATAGTGGAATTTCCAACAAAATAATTACACTTCGAACCAACTAGTAGAATGTTTGGCCAATTAAAATGAATTCTGAATCAAAAATATTATAGTAGACTTTTGAAATCAAAAGAATTAACTTTCAACAACAAAAAATGGAATTTGAAACCAAAAGAGATTACTTTTCTACTAATAGATGAATATTCAATTCAAAAGACGAATTTTCTATCAAAAAAGACGCATGTGAAATATGGGGGACGTTTCGACCAAACCTTTTAAGAAAATAGTTGAATTTTCCACAAAATAATTAAATTTTCAACCAATTAGTGGAATTTTGAACCATAAGAAATTAATTCTGAAATAAAAATATTATAGCAGTAAGCTTTTAAAATAAAAAGAATTAACTTTAACAACAAAATTTAATTTTTAACCGAAGAGATGACTTTTTTACTAAAAAAAGATTAATTATTTTCAATTCAAAAGGACAAATGTTTTATCGATAAAGAGGACTGTACAGCAAAACAGTTGAATTTTCAACCGAGAAAAGTGACTTTTCAACCAAGTGGTGGAATTTCGAACAAAATAATTAAAATTTCAACCAAAAAAGATGATTTTTCTACTAAAAGATAAATTTTCTACCTAAAAAGACAAAAACAGTTAAATTTTCTATCAAAGAAAATGACTTATTAAGAAAATAGCTATAGTTTCAACAAAATAATTAAATTCTAAACCTAATAGCAGAATTTTTAACCACATGTGGTTAAAAATTGTGAACTAAAAATATAATAGTAGACTTTTCAAATAAAAAAGAATTGTCTTTCAACAAAAAAAAATGAATTTTCAACCACTGAAATGACTTTTCTACTAAAGGATGAATTTTCAATTCAAAATGACAAATTTTCTATCTATAAAGAGGAATTTTCAATAAAACAGCTGAATTTTCAACCAAGAAAGATGATTTTTCAAACCAAATAGTTCAATTTTTGAACACAATAATTGAATTTTCGATCAAAAGAGATTAATTCTGAACCAAAAATACAGTAGTAGACTTTCTAATTAAACATATTTAATTTTGAATAAAAAATAGTTGGATTTTATTATTGGGTTCTATTAATTTAGCTCGAATTTGAGGTGAAAAAACGAGAAAAAGGAGAATTTTCTTAAAAACAGAGGAAAAAAGGGGAATTCTTTAAAAAAGGGGAAATAGGGTAAACAGTGTAATGTTTGAATTCCAGAAGAATTCCAGCTTTTTCAGCTCGCTAGACACCCTGTGTTTCTTACTTAAAAGTGTTGTGAGTTCCAGTTGAAATATTCTGTGGGCGAGTAATATTGAGTCCAGCTTCCTTCAGTCTTACGTAAAATTCATCGTCTTCCAAACCCCAACCCCAGTATTTATTTGACATACCGTCCACTTTCATAAAATGTTCTCTGTGAAATTTGATAAATTTATGTAGAGAATTTTTGAGTAAACCCCATAACTTCTATTTTAAGAAAGAATTATAAAAATAAAATACCTCTTAACAAGTAATATGCCTCCAACAAAAGTTGGGTAATGGTATCTAGGGTGCAATTCTGGCGACGATACGTGAAAAGGTCCCTTGTCGGGAAAAGAGTACAATAATTCATCGTTCATTGGCAATAAGTCAACATCATGCATCGCTACATAATCGTAGACGTTTTTTACTTCTAAAAATCCTACATTTATCAGAGACGCTCTGTTAAATCTAAATTTGTCTACCTGCAAAATACAATAAAAATAAAAATTCCTGTTTACCGTATATACCCTAAATTAGAAATTTTAAAAATAAATGTTTACTAAACCTGATTTAAAATAAATATGTGATAGTCTAAATTCTGTTTATCTAAAAACTTTCGCATGTGAGGAGCGAATTTCAAAAGTTCTTCAAAGCGATCTCTAAATGGCACGAGTATGGCTAGTCGATGCTTTGACTTTCTTCTATTCCTCAAAGCATTAATCGACGACTTTACATCACTTCGATCTCGCGATGACGTACCAAGATCGTACTTCCGGTCATCTGAAAAATAATTTTTTCATTGTTTTATTCAATATCCTTCTTTTTTTATAGTCTAAATACTCTAAATTTATTCGTATTTTATCTTCTGTATAGAAAATATAAATTTATTTAAATATTTGAAAATGTATTTCAATTTATTATAGTTTCAACAAAGCAGGAGAATTTTCGATAAAAAAATATGAATTTAACAAAATAGTTGAATTTTGAATGAAATAAGTAAATTTGTAACGAAATAATAGAATTTTTAACCAAAAAGATAAATTCTGAACCAAAAAGATAATCGTAGACTTTTCAATTAAACGGATTTGACTGTCAACAAAAAAGATTTCTACTGAAAAATAAATTTTCAATTCAAAAGGACGAATTTTCTATCTCAAAAGACAAATGTTCAACAAAACAGTTCAATTTTCCACAAAATAATTAAATTTTTAACTAAATAGTTGAATTTTTAGCCAAAAGAGATGTGTTCTGAACCAAAAATAGAATAGCAGACTTTTCAGTTAAAAAGATTTGACTTTAGACCAAGAAAGAGGCGATTTCTACTAAAAACTAAATTTTCATTTTAAAAAACGAATTTTCTATCTATGAAATTTTTTAACATTCTATCAACGAATGTTCAAGAGAACACTTGAATTTTCGACCAAAAAAATGACTCATGAATAAAATAGTTGAATGTTTAACCAAACAATTAAATTGTCAACTAAATAGTACAGTTTTGAGTCAAAAATATATAAATTTTGAACCAAAAATATAATAGCAGACTTTTGAAATAAAAGTAATTAACTGTTAAGCAAAAAAATTTAATTTTCAACCAAAAATATTACATTTTAAGACAATAGTTTTTATTTAATATCTTTCTTTTTCATAGTCTAAATAATCTAAATTTATATGTATTTTATCCTCTATATAGAAAATATAGATATAATTATATATAATTTCCGAAAATGCAATACATTTTTGCCAGGGAATAGAACTGATGGTATCATAAGTTCAGAAAAAAAATTGATAAAATGAGGTCGAAAATACTACCTCTTGGCTTCAAAATTACCCTTCATGCGGATAAAAATTACCCTCCATATAGGGCAAAATTACACTTTATAGGGGTTAAAATATTATATTTAGTATTTTGAAGATTTGATACGCCATTCTTTGGATTTTTTATATTTAAATGACCTATGAAGATTAGGGTGGTCCAATAAAATTATTTTTCTGATTTTTCAAAGTCTCACCCGATCATTTTGTGCCTTTTTGTGAAAAAAATTTTTCTTAATTGTTTGAGATTTTAAAAAAATGTTTAGAGGTAGGGCACGGCCTTTAAAGTACCCCTAAGTGTTAAAAATTCAGTAAGTCCTTAAATTTTTAAATGAATCGTAAAAACTTTACAACGATGATGTTAAACTACCACGTGAGCAGTATGAAGCCTGAAAAAATTGTTTAAGGATTTATTGTACCCCCAACATTGCTAAAACTCACCCCTGGAGACACTAAAAGTAACTTTTAAATGTCTTTTGTGAATTTTATGAAAGTAAAATGAAAATTTAAGTGGCAAATTATACAAAAAATTTTGTTATACAAATATGAAAAATAGTCCCCTTAAAATAAACATTTTTTCCCTTTTCACCCTTAATAATCCAGAAAAAAATTACATTTTCTTTTAACATAAAGAATTTTAAATTCAATATTTTTAATAATCAGTTTTAAAGGAAAAAATGTAATTTTTTATGGATTAATAAGGGTGAAAAGGGTAAAAATGTTTATTTGAAAGGCACTATTTTTCATATTCGTCTAATAATTTTTTTTATATAATTTGCCACTGAAATGTTCATGTACCTTCAAAAAATCAGAAAAAAAACTTAAAAATTACTTTTTAGTGTAAAGTTTTTACGATTATTTTTAAAATTGAAGGACTTACTGAATTGTACCCTAAAGATCAGTTGTATTTCCTGGCAAACAATTATTATATTTACGAAAATTAACATTAATTAACCATTTTAGGATAGTTCAAGGCCACATGTCCGCGGTTTAAAATTATTTTAAAAAGATAAGGAAAATATGCATTTATTTTTTCACCAAATAGAACAAGTTTAGGGGGTTCATCATAAAAAAAACCATTGAAATTCCCGGTCATTCCACGGTTAAAAAAATTATATTGTATAATCTTTTGACATCTTATACAAATTCGAATTGTGATTGTTTTTTTTTTACATTTTTTTCTCAGAAACGAAAAACCTGCTTCAGATCTTTGTAAATTTAACTGTAAACGTAGTTTTTTCTCTATTGGAATATCGAATATTTCGTTTTTTTAAATCAGCAATTAATCCCACTGAAAATTGCATTCTACTCTAGTAATTCTGTTGGCAGCGAGTGAAGAGCCTGCAAAACTCTAATAACTTTAGGCCCTCGCATAGTTTTGCAATTCAATATCCTAATTTTAGATACTAAATAAATTCGATACTAATAAGAAATATAAAAAAAATGAATTAGCACTTGAGATTTTAAATAAACTTGAAAATTGTTTACAATTAACTTCATAATTTGAGTTTTCCAATCTTTAAATATCCTTTCTTATATATTATAAAGCATAAAATGTCTCCCAATGTCGAAATTTGACTGTAGATGTTGACTTTTCGCAAAAACTATATGTACTTTAAATTCAGGAAACCTAACCTCAAAACTTGTTTTTTGAAATTTCCTCCTTAACTGAATTAAAGTTCATTAATATTGCTACTTTTAATTGAATAAACTTACCATTACTTATTGGAGAAACGCTTATCAAGCATGAGACGATAAAAGTAATAAAAATACATATGAGAACGTATTTAAATCTCAAGTTTCTCCAAACCACTTCCATGTCAAATGGCTGTCAGTTATGACAACGCCAATTTGTTTAAACGTTAAAAAAGGCATCTAGGAAATATTTTTTTAATTAATACTGTTTAGCGCAACTACCAAAAAGGGCAATTTTAAGTAACAATTTAAATATGTCATTTTTACATCGTTGACGACTGATGTTGACTGATGTAGGCTGCCATTTTGGATTTCTGACAGTGCTGACAGTTTAGGTTGCCTAGATTTTTTCACCAGAGGCCACCATCTTCGCGAACGGCGCGAAAATTTTAAATAAAAAAAAGACGATAGTTTCAACTTTCTGTCACTTTCCGTCAAAATCACGAAATTGATGGACATAATAAATTTCACGGATCTAAATTGACACGTAAAAATAATTTGTCGCAAAAATATGTTCACTGAATAAAAACGAAGTTTGCTTTTTGTAATTCAGGCATTAAAATTCAAAGTGAGAAAAATGGATGAATTTAATTTTCCTCTCGAGAAGGGAAAAAATCAAAATGCCGAAAATCTTCATCAAGATGGGAATTTCGAAACAATTTATCGTTGGCTCGAAACGATTCCGTTTTCCAAAGCACCTAAAACCTTAGCTCGAGATTTTGCAGATGGAGGTGAACATTTATTTTAAAAATGCCAAAAATATTTGTGTCAATATATCTAAAATTGCATAGAATATGAAATCGATTTTGAAATTATAAATAATTATTATCTTTGTATTGACAGTCCTTATGGCAGAATTATTACAACTATACTATCCTCGATTTCTTGAAGTCCATAATTGCATGCCAGCTAGTAACATCAATATGAGGAAAGCCAATTGGAACACTTTGAATAGAAAAGTATTTTCTAGAATATACTTAAAATTGAATAACCATACAATCAGTCAATTATCAAATTGTCACCATGGTACGATTGAAAAATTATTAACGGCATTACATGGAAAAATCACCAATAAAGATGTCAATTATTTACAAGAACTTGAAACTAATGATATTAGTGAAACAAGTAAGGATTTAGAAAAAAAAAACATTTTTTGAATGAAATTATTTGGGGAAACCTCTCTACAATGGATAATGCAACCTATAGTGGATAATCATTAATCAGAGCACAAATAAAAGAAAAATAATTTATTTTTATTTATGAACACGTAATTTTTTTAACTATTAATAAATTTGAATTAATTATTTTACATATTTTAGTATTTTTAATTAATAATTATCCCCTGTAGGGAGTTTTACCCTACGTAATGTTGCAAATTTTAATCAGAAGAATTTTGCAATATGAAAATGTGTAACATAAGGTACTCTATTTTTTTCAGAAATAGAAAATCTAGAAGAGCAACAGGCAGATTCACCAGAAACGGATTCTCCCCAAAGCAACTCTGAAAATTCTATAACAGAATTAGAAACATCATTAAACGGTTTCTCCTCTTTCATAGAAAAGATGAAAAATAATTTCAAAATTTTCATGGTTTGGTTGATGAGCGTCCTCTGCTTTTGGAAATATTTATTGAAATATCAGTCAGTAAATGAAAACGCAAACAATGAAATTGTTTATAATAATTATCCCCTTGAGATTGGTAAGAGTTCATTATCTTCAAGGAAAATATCCTCATGCTACTAAAAATTTTGTTTAGAAACTATTTTTAACAGGGTGGCCGGAAAATCTCATTTTCAAAATTCCATATTACTTTTCCCTGACTTTCCCTCGACTAATTTTTCATTTTCCCTGACCATTATTATTTGAATTATTACATAAATTATTTAAATTATTTAAATTTATTATTCTTATGGCTTATATAGCCTAATTTACTTGAAAAAGTGACCTATTTAATCCCAAAAAGTTAACAAAAGTGACTAAAAGTGAGTTATGTGCATTAGTAAATAAACTAATTTTCTTTTGAATTTAAAATAATTGATAAGACATTGAAGCAATTCAAGTTAAATTCAAACGAATTCAAATTAATTAAAAAAAATAGATTGATTTCGGTAAAACTTAAGGGAATTTAAGATTCCCTAAAATATTTCAAATCCTTTTTAATGATTGAAATCTATAAAGAATACTCTTTAAAAAATTTCCTAACATATGTCAAACTCTTTGCAATCTTTTAAAATCCTTTTAAATATTTTAAACTATTGAAAATGCCCTGAAACCTTCCAAAATACCCTACAATATTTTTAATTCTTTGAAATCCGATTTAATTACTGAAATCAACTGAAAAATCTTTGGAATCTTTCAAAATACCCTTCAATATTTAAAATCCTTTAAAGCTCTCAAAAATTTCTTGAAATCTTTCAAATATTCCAAAATCTTTCAAATATTTGATATTACCTTGCAATATTTAAAAATCATTGAAATCCGACGAAATCCCTCAATTCTTGTGACTAAATTCTTTGAAATCCATTGACATATAATAAAATCCCTTGAAATTACATGAAATCTGATATCGTTTCATATCTTCCAAAATGCTAGGAAATTTTGTAAAGCGTAATGAAATTTTTTTTACATCCCTTAAAATCATTAAAAATCTTGGAAACTCCTTGAAAATTTTGAAATCTCTTGAAAATGCTTTAGAGTCTTTAAAAATACCCTAAAAGCATTACAATCCTTTACAATTTTTTGAAATCCCTTGAAACTTTTAAAGCAGTTTAAAATTCCTTGGAATTAAAAAAAAAAAATATCCTAAAATTGTTTAATTCATTGGAATGCCTTCAAATTATTGAAATCTATTAAAAATTCCTCGAAAACTTTTCAAGTACCCAACAATATTTCAAACTCTATTAAATCTTTCGAAATTCTTTGAAACTTTTTAAAGTTTTTTAAAATCTCTTGGAATTTAAAAAAATATCCTACAATTTTTAGAATCCTTTGGAACCCTTTCAAATCGTACAAATCTAATGAAAATTTCTTGGAAATTTTTTAAATACTCAAAAATATTTCAATTTATTTAAAATCTTCCTAAATCCTTTGAAATTTTTCAAAGCTGTTTAAAATTCCTTGGAATTTATAAAAATTCCCAACATTTTTAAAGTCCTTTAAAATCACTTAAAGTAATATCGAAATGTCAAAAATTCATCAGAAAATTTTAAAATGCCGAAAAATATTTCAAATCCTTTGAAACTTCTTAAAGCTCTTTGAAATTCCTTGGGATTTAAAAAAATACACCGAAATCTTTCAAATCCTTTCGAATTCCTTCAAATTATTGAAATCTGTTAAAAAATTTTCGGAAACCTATAAAATACTCAAAAATATTTGAAACCTGTTTGAAATTTTTCGCAGTCCTTTGAAACTTTTTAAAGCTCTTGAAAATTCCTTTGAATTTTAAAAAATATCTTGAAATCCTTTGGAATCTTTTTAAATTCCCTAAAGTATTGAAAATCCTTCGACATTCCTTAAAACTTTTTAAAGCTCTTGAAAATTCCTTGGATTTTTTTAAAATATTCTAAAATCTTCAAAATTCTTTGGAACCCCTTCAAATTATTGAAATCTATTGCTTATAGTCTTTTAAAATACCCTAGAAGGTTTGAAAAAATTTAAGAAAATTCAGGATTAGTTACAGATCTTAATTCAACAGTGCTTAACCAATGGATTAATTTATTTGAAGAAAAGTGACTAAAGTCCTGATTATTCTTGACAGTCACTTAAAATGCTTCTTACAGAAATTCCCTGACTTTTTCAAAAAAATGTTATGACTTTCCCGGACCAACCAAATTCCTTGACATTTCCCTGATTTCCAGATTTGCCCTGACCTATGGCCACCCTGTTTGAACTAAGGCCTTCAGAAGAAAATATTTTTTAATTATTCAAAATATCTTTCAATATTTTAGCACAACAAACTGGATATATAAATGCGCAAATTACCGAATCAGTGACGCGATGGGCTTATGAGCAATTAATTCAAGAAATACATGAAAAAGAGGACATAATTACGACTCTGAACCATAAGATCGCATATTTGGAAGGCATGATGCGACAAAAAGATTCACGTATCACGAACTTGACGAACCAAGTTACTAACAATTCCGTAGAAATTTTACCTAATGTCAGACAACGTTTGTTCACTACTGGCCAACTCAGATTAAGACCAAAATCACATAATCCACTGATGATGCCAAATTCGTATGGGAGCTAAAATGCAAAATCTCTTTTTATGTTATGTGAAAATACTTTTCATTAGAAAAATTTATTTGTCTTCATTTCGCCTTTTTAATCAATCTTTATCTTCCATTTTTTGATAATAAATTTAAATATTAGTAACAAAAAATAGTATACTAATCCATAGATTATTTTATTCACGTTATTTGAAAATTTTAAGCTGTAAATCCCAAAAATTGAAAATTTTCAGCGACTATCTCTTAGTCTACATGGAAACTTTCAAATTCATGTTTGATTTTTAATGCTTCTAATTGTTTGATTAGTGAAGCAATTGATAACGCAAAAAAATGGAATTGAATTTGAAATTGTTGAATGATTATGGCTTTAAATCTGAAATCGAACAGTGTTAAACGATTTAAATTTGAAACAAAATAATTTACAATGTTTCGATCTAAAATTATTCCATTTTTTACTCAATTCCAAATTTTTTAATTATACTTGATTCCAAATGGAAGTTCTACAATGTTGAATGATTTTATCTTTTTGATCGATCTAATTTTGAATTGTACAATTTTCGGTTGTTTAGTAAGTTTAGTTGTCTGTTCAATTTCTAATATATCAATTTCGAATATCTCAAAAATTATTTAAATTTCAAACAATTGAATTGTGAGGATTTTAAACTAAAACTCTTCTTCTTGCAGCATTTTATTTTCAATTACTATTTATCTTCCTTGAATTTGAAAAATAAAATTATGAAAACATTTTTATATATGTGCATTGGACTAAATGTGAAAAAGTTGAAATAAACGGATCAAAATATCAAGAAAAGTGAAACAAAAAATTATTTTTAAATAACGGTAATAATTGAACAAATTTAAGAAAAGTAAAGAACAGTGTCCGGACATTTTTACATTCAAATGTGTAAAATTTAAATTTAAAAGTTAAACAAATATTTCATGCAGATTTCGAAAATTGCATATTAATTAAATTTTAAGCAAAATAGTTGAATTTTCAACCCAATACTTGAATTTTCTACCTCCAAAGATAAATTTCCAACCAAATTGTCAAATTTTCAAATTAAAAAAGATTAATCTTCAACCAAGCACGGATATATTTTCAACCAAATAGTTGCATTTTTATTTCAAAAAATATTGCAGTTACAACCAAATTGTTAAACTTTAAATCAAAAGAGACAAATTTTCCTTAAAATAGTTTACCGTTTAAGCAAATTATTGAATTCTCAACCTACAAAGATGGATTTTCAAACAAATGGTCAAATTTTTATTTAAAAAATAATTAGGCTTCAACAAAAATTGTTACATTTTCAACCATGTAGTTAAATTTTCAAAAAAAAGATTAATTCTCAAAGAAAAATGTAATTCAGTTGCATCAAGCCGCTTTTTTGTCACACATTTTTCAACCTCTCTCGAAAGTAACGTGGCCCTTGGATGAGGACGGAATTTACGTTTATAAATCCTTATAAATAAAATGAATGCAAATGACACATTTAATTAAATACGAAACACGTTGAATTTATAAGTTTTCGAGCCAAAATATATTGCAATTTCAACCAAATAGTTGAATTTTTAACCAAAAAATATTTTCTACCCAAAAAGACAGATTAAAAAAAAATCATTTTCAACCGTACAGTTGCATTAACAAACAAATAGATGAACTTTCCAGTAAAAGAGACGAGTTTCCACAAAAAGTTAAAGATTTGAATAAATAGTAACATTTTCAAGAAAAAAAGACGAATTTTTTCGAAGACAGTTGAATTTTTAACGAAACTGTTACTTTTCCACCAAGAAACATAAATTTTCAACCAAGAAAAATTACTTTTCTACCATCAAAGATGAATTGTCAATCCAAAACGATGAATTTTCAACATCATAGTTGAATTTTAGACCAAAAATGATGACTTTAACAAAATAGTTAAATTTCCTAAAAATAATTAGATTTTTAACACAAGAGTTAAATTTCTAAGCAAATATTTGAATTTTCAGCATACAAAAAGACAATTTTTTTTAGAAGATAGTTGAATTTTTATCAAAAAAGTTCATTTTCAACCCATAAAGATTACTTTTCTACAATGAAAGATGAATTTGCAACAAAACAGTAAAGTTTTTAATCCAAAAAGTTGAATGTTTTAGAAAACATTTGGACTTTTAAATAGGAAAAGATGAATTAAAAAAAAAGATATAATTTTCAATCAAGAAATACTGATTTTCAAGTAATAAGTTGAATTTTCAACAAAAAAGAATAATTTTCTACCCAAAAACACGACTTTTTAACAAAGTTATTAATTTTCTATCAAACAGTTGAATTTTCGACAAACAGGATTAATTTTCTACCCAAAAAGACGACTTTTCAACAAAGCAGATTCATTTTTTATCAAATAGTTGAATTTTTAACTCATACAATATACAGGATAAAGTTTCAACCAAAAATGGAATAGTTAAATTTTCAAATAAAAACTTGAAAAAAAAACTTTGAATAAAAAAAAAACGAATTTTCAACAAATTTGTTAAATTTTCAACCAGAAAGTTGAATTTTTTGACCAAGAAGATTAATGTTCTATAAAAAAAGACGAATTTTCAACTTATCCAATTAACAGGATAAAGTTTTAACCAAACATGGAGTAGTTAAATTTTCAGATAAAAAAATTGTTAACGAAAAAAAATGATTTTATAAAAAAGTTGTTAATTTTTCAACCAAAAAGATGAATTTTCGGCAAAGAAGATTAATTTTCCACCAAAAATTACGAATTTTGAACAAAATCCATGAATTTTCAACAAAACTATTAATTTTAAAGCCAAAGAGACATATGACGTATACAATATAAGACAATATAAGACATATATTTTGAAAAAAGTTGAATTTTCAACACAAAAATATTATTTTTCAACAATAAAGTTCAACTTTCAACCAAATAGTTTAATTTTCTAACAAACTGTTGAATCTTCAAGACAAGAAGATGAATTGTCTACAAAACAGTAGAATTTTTAACATAAAAGTTCATTTAAAAGCAAATAGTTGTATTTTTAACTATGATTATGAATCCTTAATAAAAAAATTAATTTTATTACGAAGCAGTTCAGCTTTAAGTCAAATAATCGACTTTTGAACCAAAAAAGATGAATTCTCAACGAAGCATGTAACAGCTGATATTTCAACCAAACAATTATATTTTTAACCAAAAAGGATAAATTTGCAACCAAGAAGATTGAATTTCTAACAAAAAATATAAATTTTCACCAAAAAACATGAGTTTTCATCCAAAAAGTGGAACTTTCAACTAAAAAAAAAAAAATTTAACCAAGTAGTAAAATTATCAACTGAACAAGAAAAATTTTAAGCAAAAATTGAATAGTTTAATTATGAATTTAAAAACATTATTGTTAACCAAAAATGAACTGAATTTTTATCAAAGTAGATCAATTTTCAACCAGAAATGAACCTTCAATTAAAAAAATCAATTTTCAAGAAAGGCTCGGGGGCACGGGTTAACTTTGACAAAAAAAGAAAATAAGAAAAATGTTGAGTTGATAAACTGTAAATATAAAATAAGTATTTATTTTTGAAATTCAATTATAGTTCGACTCTTAACAATAGAATAATAATCAAATTGATTTTATAAGACAAGTATGAATCAGGTCATAATTAAATAATTTATAGATTTTTACGTTAAAAATTGAACTATTTTAATTCGAAAGCCTTAGTAATTAATGAAATGTTTGCATCCGATTGAAACTTCAAAATCTTTTTTCAATGGTCGAAAACATTTTGATTAATATGTTCATAATTAAATGCTTTTATTCAATTTCAAATCCTATTCAAATATTATATCATTCCAAAATAATCCGTTTTTTAAGCATTCAGTTTGAAAATTTGTAATTAAAAAATTTTTGTTTCAATATTTAACAATATTTGACTGTTTATTTAAAATAAGAAATTATAAATCAAACATTCAAAAATAAACGGAATAAAATTGAATTATTTAAAATAAAATAAACCTCGAATCGTTCGAATTTCAGGGTGCTGAATGTAAACTTTAAAATTTGCATTGCTTCATTTTTTTTTAATTTTCAATTTGTAAATTACATTTTTCAATTTACATTTTCCAAGAAACAACTTATAATCAGTAAATTGTAAATTTAAAATAAGAAAGTAAAAATGGAATATTCAAAAATAAACAAATTGAAATTGAATTATTTAAAATAAAATAAGCCTCGAATCATAAAAATTTCAGAGTGCTGAATGCAAACTTAAAAATTTGCATTGTATCATTTTTTTTAATTTTTAATTTATAAGTGACATTTTTGAATTTGAATATTTCAATAACAATGTAAAATTCTTTAATTGTAGTGTTTCAACCTAAAATTGTTTAAAAATTTTATAATTTTGAACATATAAAAAATGCCTGCTTAGTCAAGCTTTGTTTATAAAATACCGATGCGGACCGTTATCAGTTCTCTGAAAGAACACGTAGTGTCGCACTTAAATTACGCATCTACATTTAAGATTAGGCTAATTATATTAATTTCATGAAGAATATTAAAAATTGAAATTTCATTATGAAAAATTCATTATTATGACACTTATCATTATTATTACACATCTAAGTACTCAAAAATTATAAGAAACATATTGGAAATTGTTTCTTTCTTTGAAATTAGACACAGCATATTTTCCTCCTGTTTGTAAATAATTTACAATTGTTTAAACAATTATTATTCGTTTGAGAGAGAGGAAGAGAGAGAGGTGGAGGGGGATAGCGAGAGAGAGAGAGAAAGAAGCAAGCCTCCGTTCTGTGACATGAGACCCAGCGCGTGTGTCAGAGGCCAGCGTTACACTTTCTAGTCGTGGTTTATAGCTCCCATCCACCCCTCAAACCTGTAACTTTTTTTTAACTGGAAATTTATGGAAAGTACCGCCAGGCAACTTTTTCTTTTAAGACTACACCACTGCTCATAAGAAATTGAATTCAAGAAACTTGTAAATTACTTTATTCCCCATATTTGTAATTAAAATGTACTCTGAACTCGTCCCGTATCAATAACAGCTTTAAGAGGCCATCCGGTGCCCAGATGAGATTGTTCCGTACAATACATTCCAGGTACAGTTAGAATATCTCCTTTTGTTAACTTGTATAACACTGGAAAATTGAAATCGTATTCAAACTGGGAAAGATTCGGTGCCGGATGCTTATACTCATTCTTGTAAGTACTAATACTTCCAGAGTATGGAACATGACAAAACTGTTTCGGTAACTGCCTGTTTAAAGTCTTAGCGTCTCTTTGAAAATAAGGGCCGAAATGTTTTTCGATTCGAGATCCTCGAATTTTAGGTATTCCTGCAGCATCAGCAAAAGTAATGACTTCTTTTTTAGCGACTCCATTTCTTTGCTTTTCGGAAAAGTTTACGTGAGTCAGATGAGTTGTGCTCACGTAATTGTCTAATAGTTTGTAAGAACTTATTTCATTTAACGGAATGGAAGGAAATTCTTCTTTCCCCTGAATCTGAATCGGACAAGTATATTTTTCTGCTGGAGGATGACGAGAAGAAGTTTGGGGAGTTGACATCGGTTTCAACCTCTTGTAAGTCACACCTAATCGAATAAATTTATTATTAATATTTCACATTGTGGCCGTTTTAACTCAGGAAAAATTCCCGATCATTTCGCGGTTGCCAAAAATAATTTATTTGAAGTAATCAAAACTGAACTTCAAATTTAAGCTTAAAAAATTTCGAATTCCGAAATTTTTTATTCAAACGATTAATAATTTACACATATAAAATGGAAGCTTTTAGAACTTTTGAGGTGAACAATTTAAAATTAAATGCCGTTAAACTGCAGAATTTCCCATTTTAAACTTTTCTATATAGAATAGTTTTGAAGATTTCTGTTTAAAAATTATAAATCCACGGTTGCATTTTCATTGCTCTAATTTGAAGAATGAATCAATAAATTTGTAAGATTGTAAGTGTTCAAAATTATATACTTTTAAGCAATTTGAAGTTAGAAACATTAAAAATAGTACGATTTTTTTTACAATTTTTTTTAATCGAAGATAAATTAAATTTATTTTAAGCTGCATGGAATTTAAAATTCTTCAATATAAAAATTCAACACTTTCACTCATAAATCGAATTTTTTTAAAATGGAACATTCAAATTCTAACGTTCAAAGTATAAATTTAGAAGAACGACTGAACAATCGTGAAAAATAAAATTGCCGACATTACAAAATATCCGAAACTATAAAATTTCCGAATATAAACAATTGAAAAATTGTTTTAATAATAAATAAATAAATAATTAATTAAATAATTAAAATGTTATTAGTTAACAGTTTTTAAATTGTTTAGATTCGAGAATTTGATAATTGGCGAATTCCCCTATGGTCAACAATTTTACAATGTCAGACATTTTGTAATGTCGAAAATTGTATTTCAGGAATTTTCAATTATTGGGAACTTTCCAATTCGGTAATAAATGTCGGGAATATTGTGTTTCGAATATTTTATTTTTCATCAATTTTGAAGGGGATTTTATTTTTCGGGATTTTTCAGTGGTCCCAGAAAATCCATCTCCTTTGGTAGAAATTTTATCTTTTTTGCTTGAAGATTCACCACTTTAGTTGAAACTTGATCTCTTTTGGTTGAATGTTTAACTATTTTCTTGAAAATTCGTTTTTTTGTTGTGAAAATTAATTTTAACTCAAAATTTAACTATTCCATATTTGGTTAAAAATTGATTTTTTTTTTAAAATTGAATTATTTGCTTGGAATTTCAGTTATTTCGTTGAAAATTCATTTTTTTTGGGATTGAAATTAATTTTTTAAACTAAAAAATTAACTATTCCATTTTCGGTTGAATATTCATTTTTTTTTAATCTAACTGTTGCACTGAAAATGTATGTAGTTGTTTGAAACGCCTTTTTCTTTGTTTTGAAAATTCATCTATTTTGGTACAAATTTAATTTTTTTGATTCAAAATTCAACTGTTTGGTTAAAAACTGGTATTCTTTTAGAATTCATTACTTTAAATTTTACTTAAAAATACTTAAATTGAACTCTTTTGTTCAAAACTCTTTTTTAAAATTAATATTAACTGAAAATTTAACTACTCTATTTTTGATTAAAAATTGATCTTTTTAGGTGAAAATTAAACTAATTGGTTGGAAATTGATTTATTTGCTTGAAAATTAATTTTTCCTGGGTTGGAAATTAATTAATTTTTTTTATAACTAAAACATTAGGTATGCCATTTTTGGTTGAAAATTTAACTATTTTGTTAAAAATTCGTTATTTTGGTTGAAAATAAAATTTTTCAACTAAAATTTAAATATTCCATTTTTAGTTAAAATTTGATCTTATTTAGTTGAAAATACAACATTTTGGTGAACATTAATTTTTTAGATTGAGGATTCAACCGTTTTGTTGAAAATTCTTCGTTTTGATAGAACTCAACTGTTTTTTTATTTATTTATTAAAATCTTTTTCGGTTGAAAATTCAACTACTTAGTTGAAAGTTGAACTACTTAATCTAAAATGTATTCTTTTGGTCGAAGATTCATCGCATCAGATAAAAATTGAACTCTTTGGTTAAAATTTAAAATTGTATTGAAAATGCGTTTTTTTTTGTGTTGTAAATTAATTTTTTCAATTGAAAATTTAACTATTCCAAGTTTGGTTAAAAATTGATCTTTCTTAGACGAAAATTAAACTATTCGATTGGAAATTCATGTATTTTACTAGAAATTCATTTTTTTTTTTGTTACAAATTAATTTTCTTAATTGAAGAGTTAACTTCCATTTTGGATTGGAAATTGATCTTTCTTAGTGTGAAAATGTATGTATTTGGTTGAAATGTACTTTTTTTGGTTTGAAAATTCATCTGTTTTGAGAGAAATTTAATTTTCATTTTTTTTGTTTATTTGGTCGAAAAATAAACTATTTTGTTGAAAATTAATTTATTTTGTTGAAAATTCATGTATTTAGTTGATGTTTGTTCGGTTAAAAATTTATCGTTTTTTGTTGAGGATTCTAATACATGTTTTTTTTTAAATTTCATCTTTTTTGGTCAAATTCAACCGCTTTTGACTTAAAACTAAAATCGGTTTTAATTGAAATATCAACTACTAAATTGTTTATTCTGAATTCAAAGTTGAACTACTTTGTTAAAAATTCATTTTTTTTAAGATTCATAACTTTAGTTGAAAAGTCATATCTTTGGTTGAAAATGTAACTATTTACACTATTCGACTTTTAACGTTAAAATTTGTAAATTGTTTAATTTTTAACAGATGGAGAACAATTTTATAAAATTAATTATTGTCCAATTTTTAATACTGCAACTACAGTTCAATTTTAAAAATAATTAATTTATATTGACAGTTAACCAATTCAAATGCTTTATATCAAAAATTTTTATTTCAATCTTTTTAATCGGTCAAGTCTTCTAAATTAATAAATGAACTTTAAAAAACAGAGTGGAAATCTACATTATTTTAAATTGAATTATATCATGCGGTACGAAATTTGTAATATTTCAAGTGATCAGATAGACTTTCCTTATAAAAATTTGTAAAATTTGCCAGCTAAAAATTAAATTCACTGTCCTTTCGCGGTTTTTCCCGGTCTCACAAAATTCCCGGTCTTGCGGCTACCCTGACTTCAGATGCCGATAAAATTACACATTTCTAAATTAATTGAACCTGTAGTTGTTAAACCAAATTCCCGAGGCTTTGTAGGATTTCTCATAGTCTCTTCGTGTAATCTTTGCAAATTAGGCCTTGAATTCACTGAAGAACGTGGATAGTAATCACAATCATTTCTAAAATCCTGGTTTTTGGATACAAAAGTTTCTCTGTAAGTTGATAAATTTTTTCCTCTCATAACTGGAATTCTAAGATCTTTTCTAGCTTCTTGTTTAATACGTATGTGGGTAAGTGGATTATCGACAACATTTTTGTACTCGTAAGACCGATTATAAGAGCTTCTGTAATTATTATCTACTTCGGATCTTTTCAACGGTTCGCACAGGCAGGACTTCATCTTTCTCAGATTTGTAAAAGACTTTTTGTCAATTGAGCAAATAAATTTATAGAAATTAAAATATAAATAACCTCTAGACTAATATTGTCAGTTTTGAAAAAGAAACAAAAGAGCAGGGTGTCCAGCGATTCTTAGGAACGAAATTCAAGGTATTTTCCAGGTTAAGAAGTCAAGTTTTTCTAGGTCTCCTTTTTTTACATCAAATAATGAAATAATCATTTGGTATGCATGTAAAAAATGAGCTATTTCATTTTTTATTGGTCAATAATTTCTAAGAAAGGCAGAACCAAAAATAAACAAATTTTTAATTTTTTGCGAACATAAGACGTCTTTGAAAACCTTGAAATCTTTGTGAATTCAGTGAAATCTCTTGAAGTACTCAAAATCGTTGTGAAATCTTGGAATTTCTGTCAAGTCTTTTGGTATTTTTTCAAATTTTTGTAAAATTTTTGAAATCTTTGAAAACTTTAAAATCCTTGAAACCTTTGAAATTTGTTGAAATCTTTTGAAATTTTGATGAAATCTTTGAAATATTTGTGAAAGCTTTCTTTAATCTTTGTTTGTGAAATATTTCGTATTCGTTTGAAGCCATCGAAATTTTTGAAACCGTTTAAAATCTTTGAAATGTTTTGAAACCTTTGGAATTCTTGTATTATTTTGATATCTTTATGAAATTTCTATGAAATCTTTCTGAAATCTTTTGTATCTTTGAAATCTGGTGTATATGCCTTTTTTAAATCTTTGAAATCCTCGCAATCTTTATGAAATGTTCGAAATCTTTGGGAATTTGTTGTGAAATTTTTTAAATCTTTATTAAATCTTTTTAAATATTTGTGAAATTTTTCTCAAATCTTTGTTTGTGAAATCTTTTTTATTCGTTGAAATCAGTGAATAGTGAAATCTTTCCAAATCTTCTAGAATGTTTTTAAACCTTTTGAAATCATTTCAAATCATCGAAATATTTTAAAATCTTAGTAATCTGGTGTACTGTAAACGTTTTCAAATCTTTGAAATGCTTTAAATTTTTTTTTAAATGTTTAAATCCTTTTAAATATTATAAAATCTTTAAAATATTTTGAAACTTTTTGAAACTGAATTAAAATTGAAATATCAGGGTGGCGATTCGGCGGACAATTTAAAATTTCCGGTCATTTCCCGGTCAAGTTTTAATTTTCAACAAAAAAACACGGGTTTTCAACAAAATAGTTAAATTTTCAACCGGAGTGATAAATTTTCAAATAAAATTATGAGTTTTCAACTAGAATAGATAAATTTTAAACCAAAAAGATGAATTTTCTACTAAAACGATGAATACTTAACTGGAACACTTGAATTTTCAACCAAACAGATGAATTTGCAAACAAGATTAATTTTCAAATAAAAAGCTTAATTTTCGACCAAAAAATACAATTTTTCAACAACATACAGGAATTTTTAACCAAATAGGTGAATTTTGAACTAAAAAAATAATATTTTTCAACCGAAAATGGAATAGTAACATTTTTAGTTGAAAAATTTAATTTTAACTCAAACATAAGAGTTTTCAACTAAAACCATGAATCTTCAACTGAAATAGTTGATTTTTAAACCATAAAGATGAATTTTCAACTAAAAATGATGAATTTTTAAACAAGAAGATTAATTTGCAAATAAAAAGATTAATTTTCCACCAAAAAATGCAATTTTTTAACAAAATACATACATTTTTAACGAAATAATTTATTTTTTAATTGAAGAAGACAAACAAATGAAAAACATTTAAAGGAAAAACAAGTTTTCAATCAAACAGCTCATTTTTCAATCAAAGAAATGAATTTTTAATTAAAACGATGGACCTTCAAAAAATAAATTTAACAAGAGAGTTTAACTTTCAGCCAAATAATGTTATTATTAACCTAAAAGATGAATATTTAGTAGAAATGATAAATATTTAACTGGAATACTTGAATTTTTAACCGAATAGAAGAATTTTTAAACAAGAAGATAAACTTTCAAATAAAAAGATAACTTTTTACAAAAAATATAATTTTTCTAACAAAATACATGAGCTTTGAACGAAATGGTTGAATTTTCAACCAAATAGTTGAATTTTCACCAAAAAAAAAGATAAATTGATTTTTAACAAAGTAGTTACATATTCAACCAGAGAAGAATTTTAAATTAAAACGATGATTCTTCAACTTTTCTAAATTGACCAAAATTATTAAAATAATGAAAACTTGAATTTTGCTACGATCAGAAGTAAATTCCGGGTTTTTAAATTAAATTCCCGGTCATTTACTGGTCTTTTTCGGTCAAATCGCCACTCTAAACATTAAAGTCTGTGCATTGCAATCTATAAAATAATTGGTGAAGTCTATAAAAAATGCCTAGAAATCTCTTTATTTATTGTGTAATAAGTAAAAGATAAATAAAAAACTTTACAGTAGCAAGGTTTCTTCTGAACGAGGTGTTTCTTTTATAATAAACTAAAAGATTTAAATTACTTTTCGCATTTCAATAAAAAAATCTGTTAAAAACAAAAATTAATTCAAAGTTCTCATGAAAAATTCAAGGAGATTTCCAGGTTTTCAAGGTTTTCAAGGTCGCTAGACACCCTGAAAAGTAACGTTGAATTTAAAAGAGGACCAGTTAAATTAATAGATAGAAACACATTTTCGTAATTAAGTAACTCTGCATCGTTGACTTTATTACACAATCGGAATGACTACATGTCCTAAAACTTGACAACTTGACAATTTTTCCTTCATGTTTCGTTTCCCGTTTTCCTTTCTTTTTCACAAATACATATAACTAACAAGAGTACAGTCTTGTCACTGTAAGACGAAATAACAAGCGGACAAATCGCTTAATGTTCAAACGATGCACACTTGGAAAAGTGACAACTTGAAATCTAAAACGAAAATCGCTTTTTCAGAAAAGCGTTTTATTGTAGAAAAAGGTGCTTTTCCACACGTCCTCACTTTGACACAACCCTGAAAACCTAGCTATCAACATCACTTTTGCTGATATTCAAAATTGAAGTTTATAGACATCACTTATTGCAATCTCACTTTGTATTCTTCAGCTAATAAGCATTATTGCGCTTTACGAAGTTTCCTTTTTCGCAGCGCATTGAGAAATGCATTATAGGCTAAAATTCGGTAAAAAAGAAAATCAATGGCAAATTGAAGATCTCACCTAAAATTCATTCTTAGTCTCAAACTGAGAATTCATAATTCAAAACAGTGGCTAAGTAGATTTAACGCCACGGCTTAAATTATAAACGCGTTTAAAAAGGAATATAAAATCGGAATCAACGGTTTCCTAACTAAATTGATGCTCAACAGACAATCCTAAGAGGTAGTAGAAATCTCTCGATCAAGTGGATCGACATCAGTTCTTTCGACCGCCCCGTCTCTTCATTGAAGAGGTACACTGTGGGCAGTACCATTTTCCTTTCGGTGGAGCAGTTATTCCTACACAAGGGTAATGGAACCACTCGAAGGGACACTGAAATTCAAAAAAAAATCTCGTCAATATATTTTATTTTATTAAAATATTTTATAACGGAAGCTTTTTGTCAAAAGGAGCCTAGCCATTAAAATTTCGATTTCGAGAATAATAAAAAAAAGTTAATTCACATTAATTTGAAGTTGATTTGCGTTTAAATGTAACCAAAAAATGTATGGAGGAAAAGGAATCTCGGGGACAAAATATGTTGTTTTTTAGAGGAAATTAGGCGATACGTATTTTTGCGATTTGTGAAAAAAATTTTTTTAGAGTTATGCGTATTTGAATTTTTGGCTTTGTTTTTCAAAAAAGCCCCAATTTTTTCTTCAAACTCGTATAACTTTTGACCTAATTTAGATATTAACAATTTCTTGTTTTCTGAAAATGTTAAAATTCGATTTTCTCAAAAAACCCACACTTATATTCTTAGCTAATTTTTTCTTGAATTAGTACTATCATAAGGAAAATACCTCGTGAGTTTAATGCGGGCTAAATAACTTTTGTGGGCAGGAGAATTTTTTTTCATAAAATCGAATTTTCGCATTTTTCTTGAAAACAACAACAGATACAAAAAAATTTTGCGAGAATAGTTTGCACATTTAAAAAAGTTCTACAAAAAGTTTACTTACGCATTCATGATATCTTGTACCATTTCCGAGAAAAATGAAAAAATACAATTTTCATAAACAAAAAATTGTCTTCATTCCTGGCTTATGGAAATACCCACCATTTTTGTTAAGAAATCGTTAATATCTAAATTAGGTCAAAAGTTATACGAATTTGAAGACAAAATTGGGTTTTTTTTTTGAAAAACAAAGCCAAAAATTCAAATACGCATAAAGCTGTAAAAAAAAATGTTTTCACAAATCGCAAAAATACGTAATGCCTAATTTCCTGTAAAAAACAACATATTTTGTCCCCGAGAGATTCTGCAACTTCAAGTGTAGAACCTGACTGATTTGAAATGGATTCGGTCCTCTACAGTATTTTTACTTAGGAATATTGATTTAGGAACTATAATATAGAAAAATTAGAATAAGAAACAACGGTTTAACCTTACTTAACCGCTTTTCGTAGTGATGAGTATCAAAAAAGTTTGTTTCTTTTCACGTTATTTAGACAGGGTGGCAGAAAAAGTTCATTTTCAAAATTCCCTGATTTTCCCCTGATTATTCCCTGACTGATTTTTTTATTTTCCCTGGCAATTAATGTTTAAGACCAAAATTCTAATCTTGTAACACTTTTAGTAATGTAAAATCTCTTAGAAATTGAATAAAATAAATGTTTAATTTATTATTTTCAGGGCTGCCACAGTCTTAATTTACTTGAAAAACAGTGAAAAAGTGACCTATTCAATCCCAAAAATTGACTTGAAGTGACTTTATAAAAATTACAGGTGCATTTTAACGAATGTAGGATAAATTCATAAGACTTCAAAACAATTTAAGTTAAATTCAAAAGAATTCAAATGAATTGGGAAGAATTTGAAAATTTTCATTGATTCCAGTAAAATTGTAATGAATTTAAACGAGTCGAGAAACCTAAAAATACAAGTGAATTAAAACAATGGAAAAATATAAAATAAATCATTGAACTCAGTAAGTTTAAAATGAGATTAGCAAAATTCAAGGGATTTGAACAGAATTTGATGAAATGCCTAAGAATTCAAGGTGAGTTTCAAAGACATCAAGATGAATTAAACAAAAACTAAATTTCCTCAAAATGCATTGAATTGAGTACAATTGAGTGAAATCCAAAAATGCAACAGAATTCCAAAGAATTCAGATTGAAAAAAATTCTTTGAAATTCAAGAAAATATTATAAAATTCCATGAAATTCTATGAAATCTGATTACGTTTCCTAAAATCCTGGAAAATTGTATCTTATCTTTCGAAAATCTAGGAAATTCTTTGAAAGAGCATGAACTTTTTTTTTACTCGTTGAAAATCTTTGGAAATCTCTTGGAATTTTTTAAATGCCGTGAAAATATCTTCGAAATTTTCAAGATACCCAAAAATATTTCAAATCCTTTGAAATCCTTTAAATTTATAAAAAACTCCTTGAAATTTTTAAAATCCTTTGGAATTTCTTTGAATCTATTAAAAAAATTCTAAGACATTTAAAATCCATTAAAATGTTCTGAACTCTCTTGAAATTTTGTAGAGCTCTTAAAAATTTATTTGAACTTTAAGAAAAACTCTCAAATTTGTTTAATTCTTTGAAGTCCCTTCAACTTATTGAAATCAATTTAAATTCTTTGGAATCTATTAAAATATCCTGAAATCTTTCAAATTCTTTAAAATCTTTGGAAATACCTAGAAATATTCAAAAAATCTTGAAATCCCTCAATTCTTGTGTATAAATTCTTTGAAATCCACTAAAAAATATTATAAAATCCCGTGAAGTAACATGAAATCGGACGATATTTCCTGAAATCCTGGCAAATTTATTAAAATACCTTTGAATCTTTGAAAACACGCAAAAAATATTTTTAATCCTTTAAAATCTTTTGAAATCTCTTGAAATCTTTTGAAACCCTGGAAAATTTATTAAAATATCTTTAGAGATTTTAAAACTCAGTAAAATACTTAAAATCGTCGGAAATCTGATAAAATCCGTTGGAATTTTTTTAAATATCCTAAAACCTTATAGGTTCTATAAAATCTTTCCATATCTTCAAAAATTCTCCGACATTCTTTAAAACCCTATTTAAATTTTTTCAATTGTCTAGAATCATTAAAATGCTGGCAAATTTTTAAGTCTCTTGAAAATGCCTTGAAATGTCTTAAAATATCCTAAAATATTTTAAATTCCTTGAAATCTTTTGAACCCCTAGAAACTTTATAAAGCTCTTGAAAATTCCTTAGAAGTTTTGAAAATACCCTAAAATTTTTTTAGTATTTTGACATCACTTCAAATTATTGAAATCTCTTAAAAATGTATGGAAATCTTTCTAAATGCCGTAAAATATTTTAAATCTTTTGAAATCCCTTGAAACTTTTTAAGGCTCTTGAAAATTTCTTGGAAATTTCAAAAATACCATGACACTTAAAATCCTATGGAATCCCTTCAAATTATTGAAATCTATTAAACATTTCTTGGAATCTTGAAAAAAAAATTTAATATATCTCAAATCCTTTGAAACTCCGGAAACTTTCTAAACCTCTTGAAAATTCCTTGGAAGTTTCAAAATTACCCTAAAATATTCCAAATATTTTGGAATCACTTCATCAAATTCTTGAAATCCATTAAAAGTTTTTTGGAATCTTTTGAAATATCCCAAAATATTTCAAATCCCTTGAAACTTGGTGAAACTCTATGAATCTATTATATTTTTCTCTATTAATATATTCAAAATTCATTCGAATTTTTAAACATACCGAACTTTTTTAAACTTTTTAAAAAATTCTTTTAATTTTTTTAAGACATCCTAAAATTTTAAACATCATTTCAAATCTCTTAAAATTATTAAAATTGATTAATAATACTCAAAGATCTTTAAAATCCTTTAAAATCTTTGGACGTCCCTTGAAATGTTTCAAAGCTCTTAAAAATTCCTTTGGATTTCAAAAAATACGAAAAAAATATGAATTCAAGAAAATTCAGAAATAGGTATAAATATTTTCACTTTAAAAAGTGACTACAGGAACTTATCTCAAAAAAGTGATTAAAAAGTGATCTGAGAAAGAAATGGACTGTGTGGCAGCCCTGATTATTCTTCACAATTACTTAAAGCGCTTCTTACAGAAATGCCCTGACTTTTGCCATTTTTTTCAAATCCCCTGACTTTTACCAGACTTTCCCTAACTAACAAAAATTCTTGACTTTTCCCTGGTTTCCAAATTTTTCTGACCTGCAGCCACCCACGATACCGGCGGAAATTTTAAATAGATCCCTTTTCGACAATCAACATACTTTTGTATCAATTTTAAGATAATTTAAATACTATTAATATACTTTTTATTGTAGAATTTAGTGAAGGACATGTAATTAGACCTTTTAAGCATACGCAGTTTCATTTTGGCCAAAACATTACTTAGGTTGATGTACACTTCTTAGGTCATTACATAGGTCCCTTTTTGACAAACGACTTCAACTTCTGCTTTGATTTTTCACAAAAAGCAGTGAATATCGATTCGTTTCTATTAATATTATTTTTCATGTTCATATTCGGAAGGTGACTTTTTTGGAAGTATTCAAACTTCAACTGCCAATTAATGCATTTAAATTTCTCCTGAATTTACAATTATTACAACATAGAAGCCTACTAATTTGAATAAGATTACATAATTCTAAAAAGACTTTATAATTAATTACACAATCACTACTATATTTTACAGAAAAAAAACTTTCAAATTGTAGAATTTTAAAACCACGAGTCTTCAAATTTAAATTAATTAGAATTCGAGTCCTGAAAATTTTGACAATCTCCATATTAGAATCAGCTCACATTTTTATTTCTCTTTTAAAATTAAAGAAATTTAGTACTAAGCATTAAAAACTGAAAATTTTCAAATTTGTAATGTATCAAATTGAACATTTACAAACTTGAAACATTGAAAATTGAATAATTTTTACTTCGGGTGTTCAGAATTGTAAAATATCGATTTCAAAAGCCTTCAATATTGTAACACTTTTAATTGCAAATGAGAATTAAAAACTGTACGTTTTCAAATGTGTAACGTTCCGAATTGTAAAATGAAAAATTAGTAAGCTTATAAGCTACACATAAAATTAGAGCTTTCAAAATTCTACAATTTCAGATTTTGAGATTTCAAAAGCTAAAACTTTTAGAATTAGACACACATAATTAAAGAGATTTAAATGATTTAAATTAGAAGTATTTTGTGTAAAACTTGAAAGATTTTAACTATTCAATTACAAATTAAATAAAAAATAAAGTAGAATTCGAGCAGTGAATCACTCTTGAAATCTGGTATACAAGTATTCGTGAGATCTTTTAAATCATTGTGCAATTTTTTGAAATCATTGAAGCAGGGTGGCCAAAAAACTTGATTTTGAATATTCCCTGACTTTTCCCTGGCTAATTTTTCATTTTCCCTGACTAATGTGCATTGTTAATGTTACTTTTTAATTTAAAATAATTCATGAAACTTCAAAAGTTAAATTGGGAAACAATTTAGAAGAATTAAAGGACAATGATAAAAATTCGATCAAATTTATAAAAATTCAAGGAGAACTTTAAAAAAATCAAACGAATTTAAAACAATTTAAAAATATGGACAAACTCATTAAATTCAGTAAGTTCGAAATGATTTTAGAACAATTCAAAAATAATTTTATGAAATGTCCAAGAATACAAGGCGAATTTAAAAGACTTCAAGATTAATTGAACAAAAACTTAAAAGACGCAACAAAATCCATTGAATCGAATGAATTTAGAAGAATTCAAGATAATACCAAAGATTAAAGAGAATTTAAAATAATTCAGGAAAAATAATAAGAATTTAGAGTGAATTCCAAATAAATTGCAAAAAATATTTGAAAAAACGTTCAAATCTTTGAAACCCAAGAAATCCCTCATTCTTGAGAGCTTTAAAAATCCATTAAAATACTTGAAGTCCTCGAAAATTTGATAATATCCCTTCGAATGTTTAAAAATATTCTAAAACACTATCAGTTCTATAAAATCATTCCATACATCCCGAAATTCTATGAAATTCTTTACAACCGCATGCGAATTTTTTTAAATCCCTTAAAATCATAAGAATCCTCAAAAATCCATTGAAATTTTTCTAATCTGTTGAAAATACCTTGGAATGTCTTAGAACACCCTAAATAGAATATTTCAAATTCTTTGAAATCTTTTCAAAGTTCTTGAAAATTTTATAAATACCTTAAACTCCTTAAAATCCATTGAAATCCCTTCAAATTATTGAAATCAATTTCAAATTTCTTAGAATTTGGTAAATTATCGTAAAATCTTTAAAATATTTCTTCCTGAAATCCTCGGGAATTTTATAAAATCTCCTGAAATATTTTAAATAGTCCTTAAACCTTATAGTTCCTATAAACTCGATCCATATCTTTCGAAATTCTTTAGACCCCATGTATTTTTTGTTTAAATCCATTCAAATCTTTTGAAATTCCTTAAAAATTGATAAATCTTTTGTAAACGCCTCGAAATCTTTCAAATACCCTGAATTATTTCAAATCCTTTGATATCATTTGATATCAAATTGTTAATTTATTTTTAAAAAAGTGACTGGAGCCTTGATTATTCATAACAGAATGCTTCTTATAGAAATTCCCTGACTTTTGCCATTTTTTTTAAATCCCTAAGTTTTCCCTGACCTGCGGCCATCCAGCATTAAAGTCTTTGTAAAATCATTGAAACCTTTAAAATCTTTGCAAAATTTGTGTGAAATCATTGACGTCTTTGTTCAATCTTTGAAATCTTTGTGAAATTTGTTTTATCTTTCTGAAATTTAAAAAATCTAAATCTGGTATACAATCAAAAGTAGTAGCCAATCCCACGGTAGAAACCAAGTTAAAGGAACGTGGGACAATCTGGAGACTCTCAGTCCCAGAATTCCAAAACAGATACAAACCCTGAAACTGAAATTCGCAACTTACATCAGAATTATCACAGGCAACCATATCTCCATATGAAACCTGGTTGCATATGCAATATCTTGGTTCATTTGGATCATACGTCCAATCAGGATTATCCGGATCCGTAACTGTAGTGGCTGTCGTTACAACCGGGGGTGTAACGGGTTGTTGAACAGCGGCTGTAATGACACTTGAACTTGGAACAGTAGCTGTAACTTTCCTAAAAAAACGAACCACGACATTCTCCATTATTGCGATTACATTCAAGATTATAATATTAATCAGGGTGTCTAGCGATTCCTAGGAACAAAATTCAAGGTTTTTTCCATGTTTTCTAGGTAAATTAATCAAGTTTTTCTAGGTTTCCCTTTTTGTAAATTAAATAGTGAAAGAATCTTTGGGTATACATTTAAAAGAATGAGTCCTTGCATTTTTTGTCGGCCAACAATTTCTGTAGTGTTGCATTTGACTAAATACTTCAGAAACAGAAATTATTGACTTTTTGGAAATATTAAAAATTCTACTTTAAAGGTTACTTTAGAATTCGAGAATATTTTTTTTTAATTGTAACTTAACCCCAACTGATGCTGAACTTCAAAATACAATTTATAAATCAGTAACAAGAAATTTTGAATAATTAATTTTGAAATCTTTTTAAATATTTGAAATCTTTGTGAGATCTTTGAAATCTTTAAAAATGTTTTTCAAACCTTTTGAAATCATTCGAAATCATTTAAATCTAATCTTCGTTGATCTTCATTGAAATCTTCGTGAAATCTTTGTAAAATCTTTTTAATCCTTGTGTAATATTTGGAATCCTTGAAATCTTTGTGAGATATTTAAAATCTTTTTATATGTTTTATAATATTTTAAATCTCTGATAGATCTTTTGAAACCGTTTGAAAACTTGAAAAATCTTTTGAAATCTGATGTAACGCCTTTGTGAAATATTTTGAACGATTTAAATCTTTGTGAAATATTGGAAATTTTTTGTGATCTTTTAATTTCTTGAAAAATCATTTGAAATCTTTGAAAGCTGATGTACAACGCCTTTGCAAAATCTTTTGAAATTTTTTAAACATTTGGAAATCTTGAAAAATCATTTGAGATCTTTAAAATCTGTTTAACAATGCCTTAGTGAAATATTTTGCATATTTGTGAAATCTTTTAAACCTTTGTGAGAGCTTGAACATTTTTTGTAATTGTTTGAAATTCTTTCAAAATCTTTTAATTCCTTGTGTTATACTTGAAATTCTTGAAAGCTTTGTGAGACCTTTGAAATCTTTTGTAATCTTTCAAAATATTTGAAATCTTTGTGAGATCTTTTGAAATTTTTGAAATCTGTTGTACAACGCCTTTGTGAAATCTTTTAAATATTTGTGAGATCTTGGAAATTTGTTTGTTACCGTTGAAATTCTTTAAATCTTTGTGAAATCTTAAAAAATCTTTGTGAGATATTTTGTAATCTTTCAAAATATTTGAAATCTTTGTGAGATCTTTTGAAATTTTTGAAATCTGTTGTACAACGCCTTTGTGAAATCTTTTAAATATTTGTGAGATCTTGAAACTTTTTTTGTTACCGTTGAAATTTTTTAAATCTTTCTGAAATCTTAAAAAACCTTTGTGAGATCTTTGAAATCTTTTAAAATGTTTCAAATCTTTGTGAGATCCTTTAAAATTTTGGAAATCTATAAAATCTTTCGAAACCTTTTGAAATCTCTGAAAACTAGAAAAATGTTT